>PISX010011095.1:8955-67101 GCA_004024625.1 Mellivora capensis
CTCCCTGCTGAGCAGAGAGCCCAATGAGGGGCTCGATCCCAGGACCCTGGGATCATGACCTGAGCCGAAGGCAGAGGCTTTAACCCACTGAGCCACCCAGGCACCCCTAAGCTGTTACATATTAAAAAAAAAAAAAAAAAAGTTACTAGAAAATATATTCATTTTTATGTATACTTACACATTTTTACATTTAGTAAGTACTTAAATGCCTATATTATGCCAGACACTGTACTGGTACCAGAAATACAGCATTAAGTAAAATAGGCAAGATCCTTACTCATGAAAACTGCTTTCTACTAAACAGAGAAATAAATACATGAAACAAGAAAATATCAGGTAATGAAAAGTCGTATAATGAAAATAAATTAGCTTAATGTAGTCTACTTGCTATTTTAATGTGAATGCCAAGGAAGTTCTCCCTGAGGTGATATTTATTCTAACAACAGAATGCAAAAGTACCCTGTCATGAAGGATCAGAGAAGGAAAAACAAAACAAAACAAAACTCCAAGCAGAAAGAACAGCTAGTGCAAAGATTTTGAAGTGGTTAACAAATTTTGCTTATTTAAAGACCTGACAGAAAGCCGCTGTGCTTGCAACACAACGGGCAAAAAGGAATAACACTATGAACAATGTTAGAACAGTTAGAGTGTTAAGGAGGAATCAGATCATGTTGAGCCAAGGTAATGAGTCTGGATTCTATTCAAAATCCAGTGGGAAGGTTTTAAATGGAGGGTTGATTGACTGACTGAAGAGAATGTGGGCCTGTGAGCAGGGGGGTAGGGAGGACCACAGGGAGGAGAGAGATAATCTTGAGCAGGCTCCACACCCAGCACAGAGCCTGATATGGGGCTTAATCCCATGGCCCTGAGATCAGGATCTGAGCCAAAGTCGAGAGTCAGATGCTTAACTGACTAAGCCACCCAGGTGTCCCTTAAATGGAGTATTTTAAATAAGAGACAGACAATCTGGGGCTCCTGAGTGGCTCAGTTCATTGATCATCTGACTTTTGATTTCAGCTCAGGTCATGATCTCAGGGTCATGAAATCGAGCCCCCTGTCTGGCGCTTCCAGAGTCTGTTTTAGATTCTCTCTCTTCCTTTCCCTCTACCCCTTCCCTGACTCATGTACTCTCTAAATAAATAAATACAATCTTAAAAAAAGAGAGAGAGAGAAAATCTCTCTTTAGAGAGATTTTAAAAGGTGATTCCAGTTTCTAAGCTAGGATAGATTATAGGCAAAAGGCAAGAGTGAAAGCAGAGATCTGCTGGACTCAAAGAATTCTGGTTAAGAGATGATTCTAGGATAATAGATATGAGATTGAAGGATTTGGGATATATTGTACAGATGGCATTTATTAAATTTAATGATGAGTTGGATGAGGTGAGGCAGTAATTAAGGGTAACAGATTTTTTTATTTGAGGAACTGGCTGGTACTGTTTGCTTAGATAAGAAGACTGGGCATTTGGCGGGAGTAGGAGTTTGTTTTGTAAAGTTGAAATTAAAATCCAAACAGATTATAAAGTACAGTTGGATTATGAAAATAGCATTCCAGGGACAGACTAGAATCTAGATTTATTACTGATTGGGTTAGGTACAGATTCAGGCCTTACTAGTACTACTATGGTACTCAGTTAAATAATTTAGGCAAAGTACGGAGATAGAGAAGAAATGAGGTCTCAGAACCAAGTCCTGAGGCACTTCAACATTTAGACATCAAACAGAATAAGAACTATCAAAATAAATTGAGAAAAAAATGAACTGTGAGGAAGAGCAAAACCAGAAGGTCTCATAGAGGCTGTCTAGGAAAAAGTACTCCTCTGTGTCTCCTCTTGTCTCACTACTTCACTTCTGACATATTTGGTCACTAAATTTAAGTGGGGTTCTTTTTTCCTTACACTAAGCAATTCTCCAAGACACTAGCTGAGTGTCCTATGATTCAATTCAATGCTGACACTAACTGGAGTTAGCACAGAATCCACAGGCGAAACATTCAGTATCACAAGACTGCCCTCCCCGCCTCTTCACCTCAGATGTCAGCATTAAAGTCCAAGTTATCATCTGTGCTTCTGACCAAGCAATTATAAATCAGAGGTTCCCAGGACACCTCCTCAGATTTGATCATTTACTAGAACAATCCTCAAAACTCCAGGAAATACGTGTTTAACAGTTTTTATATAATAAAGGATATAGATAAAGAGCCAGATGAAGAGATAAATGGGGAGAGGTTTGGAAGGGTCTGAGCACAGAAGCTTCTATACCTGGAAAGGTAGGATGCTCCAAGAACATAAATATGTTCACCAATCTGGAAGCTCTCTGAATCCTGGCTTCATCACATAGGCATGATCTATTATGAACTCAATCTTCACCCCCTCTCCCCTTTCCAGAGGGAATGGGGCTGAAAGTTCTAAGCTACTAATCATGGTAGTGTTTCTAGTGACCACACCCATCCAGAAGCCCACCAAACACCACCTCATTAGAAAAAAAGACAGTCCTAGCACCCAGGAAATCCCAAAGGATTTAGGAGTTCTGTCAGGAACTAGAGTCAAACATGCTCTTAGTGCTCTTATCACTTAAGAAATTACAAAGGTTTTAGAACTTCTGTATCAGAAACTGGGGACAGAGAGCAATGTGCATATATTTTCCATTATTTCACAGAAGTTAAGCCAAAAACATTATTCATAGAGATGATAGTCCACAATACCCAAATGACACTGCTGAGAGGCTGAGTAAGATAACAGAAAATTAACCTTTGGATTGGAACATACAGATCACTGAGGACCTTGATAAGAACAGTTTTAGTAGAATTCTGCAGACAACCCAACTGAGATGACAAACTGACAAACTGCTACATGACAAAAATACCACAAGGAAAGACACTACCACATGGCAAAATAGGGGGAATGTATTTGGAACTTTTATCATAGACAGGCAAAGGGTTAATGTGCAAAGAACTTCTACAAATCAATAAGAACCATAACAAAACCAAAAAAGGACAGAGATGTCAACAATCGACAGAAAAGGAAATATAAATGGCCTTTAAAAATACTTAATATTGGGGTGCTTGGGTGGCCCAATAGTAGGTCAAGTGTCCTTCTCTTGGTTTTGGCTCAGGTAGTGATCTGAGGGTTGTGAGATTGACGCCCACGCTGGGCTTTATGCTCAGTGCTGAATCTGCTTGGGACCTGTCTCCCTTTCTTTCTGCCTCTCCTCACCCCCCAACCTGGTCTCTCTCTCTCTAAAATAAATAAATCTTTTTTTTTAAATGCTTAATACCAATCATATTAAGAGAAATATAAGTAAAAACTACCCTGGATGGGGCACCAAAGTAGCTCAGTCATTAAGTGTCTGCCTTCAGCTCAGGTCATGATCCCAGGGTCCTGGGATTGAGCCCCACATCAGGCTCCCTGCAAACTCATCAAGTTGTATATACATTAAATATTTACAGCTTTGTGTATGTCAATCATACTTCAATAAAATGGCTTTAAAAATAACATTTTTATGCTTAAAATAAAGATGACAATGGGCTGCCTGGGTGGCTAAGTCAGTTAAGCATCTGACTCTTGATTTTGGCTTAGGTCATAATCTCAGGGTTGTGAAATCAAGCCTTATATAATCAGGTTCCATGCTCAGCAGGGAGTCTGCTAGAGATTCTCTCTCTCCTCCTCCTTCTGCCCTCCCCATCACCTGCATACACACTCTTTCTAAAATAAATCTTACAGAAAAAAATGGAGAAGACAAAAAAATGAAAGTACAGTATGCCATCATTTGGGTAAAAAAGGAGGAATAGGGAAAAGTACCTATATTGGCTCATATATGCATGAAATTTGCTCGTAAATACGCACTGAATGAGACACTTGTTCAGGAGGAGAGGAACTAAGCAGATGGGGTGGAAAGGAGTTTTTACAACATAAATTTGTATACCTTTTATGTTCAAACATGTGACTATATAACATTCAAAAAAAATTTTAAGAAAACGGAAAGAGAACAGAAAAATGCTGTAGTAAGTGGAATAGGATGTAGGCTCAAGATCTAAGATAAAGAGATTCTAGATCAACAACCTAATGTCTAATAAAATGGAATTCAATGTAAACTTTAATAAAACTGTTACTAAATCTAGTAACTAGATTTATACTAGATATACTATATCTATAGTATATAGTATCTAGATATACTATACTAGATATACTATATATATATATACTAGATATACTAAATCTAGTAAATCTAGATCTTGGTTAATTAAAATTCATCAAACTAGAGTCCTACTCAAACTGAAAGATAAAGTAATAAATTGAAGCCATAATCAAAAATTTTTAAATATGCTACTTAAAATCCCCTTTAGTTTATGTTCAACCCAATGTCCTATATACATCATACATGGGGCTGTTAAATTATTGTTAATTTAGAAACAAGATTCACAATTATAAATTTAAAAATTGAATGTTTATTTTATTCTTTGAACAAGACAAAAGTTTGGACTGGCCTATTTCTAAAAGTTTAACAGGCAAGGAATAATCCATTTCCCAAGTTGCCTGATCAAAGTTTACTAATTAAAATACTGTGGCATAATAAAGCATGTTTTTAATACAAAGGCAGCAAAAATGACACTGTTAAGAAAATGTTCTTACTTAATTAGGCTATAGCACACAGCTCGTAGAGGTTCATGGTCTTTCTTCCTTATATTATTGTTGACCATACTATCTAGTTCATCTCGAGCAAACCGAAGCTGAACTTCTGTTACACTGTAACTTGCCGATTCCCGAGCACACTCTTCAATGTTATGAGCTTCATCTAAAATGACAATCTGTTCTTTGAGATTGATATCCATCTATAAGACAAAAAAATTTTCCTGTAAAACATTCAGGAAAATGGACTTAACAGCAGTAGGCAAGATATTTTCATTTAAAATTTCATACTACAGGCAACATGGCAAGGATAATTATATAAGTAACTGATTCTAGGTCTTAAAACTTTTAAAACACTAAAGCTAACAAATATCAGCTCAACATTACAGTTTCTCATTTTTCACTCTCAAAATACTTTTCCAACCTATCAACCAAAATACCTTTTAAGTGAGTCTGGATTAAGGTATAGATGGCCACATCAAAGTGTATAAAAATCTCACTATACAATCTCCAACATAATGTTAAAAGGGGGTAAAAAAAACACTTTAAAACTAAAATAATTATACAGGATTCAAAAGACTCTCAAAATATAATACAGCATGTATCTATTTCATTTATGTTGTTCCTATATCCCTTCATTTTGAGAATTATTCTTCCCCAGCTATATGTGACGTGGATAAACCTGTTAATCTGTTAATCAAGGGATATCACCACTCTCACAACACAGACTCAGAACCCAGGCTTGTCAATTAAATAAAGTATTCCGTCCCTCTATGGTCACAGGTTCAAGAATGGAGATGAGATTCAAGGTAGGCCAATCAGAGAAATCTAGGTAGTAAATTTAAGATCATGTTCTTTTTTTCCAGGTTAGGTGGCTGTCTGAGGTTATCTTTGTCTCCATTGGAAAGAAACAGCCTGAAAATAAAGCCTTCACAATGAAATTGGTCAAGTATTCTTTTCTTTAAGCTCTACTGAAGCTGGGTTTCTGTCATTTGCAATTGAAAGAGTCCTGGCTTATATGAAGAAATGTTACAAAGTATTTGCCAGTGAGTTATTCTGAGGAAAAAATATATAGAGTTGACAATGACTGAAAAAGAACCATGGAAGATTAAGAAATATACTGGAGTTCAAAAGATGAGTAGAGGGGTGCCTGGGTGGCTTAGCTGGTTAAGTGTCCAACTCTTCATTTCAGCTAAGGTCATGAACCCAGGGTTGTGAGATCAAGCCCCACATCAGGCTCCCCACTGGGCATGGAGCCTGCTTAAGATTCTCTTTTCCTCTCCTGCTGTCCTCCACCCTTCTCTCTCATAAATAAATAAATAGTGAGTAGAATTTGGATTTGGATAGCAAAGGGAGTCAGGCATTTCAATATAGGCATCATCAAAAGCAGAGAAATAATTAGGAACAAGGTATCCTCAGGGGACTATGATATCATTTTTGAAGGGTCCAAGTTGGGAGTTTGTAGCGGGTATGTCCAAAAAGGCAGATTCAAGCCAGACTATTGAGCATCATGAGAGTAAGCTTAAGAGAAATGGACTTTAATCAACAGATGAACGGATAAAGATGTGGTGTATATATATATATTATATATAATATATATATATAAAATGGAATGCTACTCAGCCATCAAAAAAAAAATGAAATCTTGCCATCTGCAATGACACGATGGAACTAGAGAGTATTATGCTAAGCAAAATAAGTCAATCAGAGAAAGACAATTATCATATGATCTCATTCATACATGGAATTTAAGAGACCAAACAGAGAATCATGTGGGAAGGGAGGGAAAAATAAAACAAGATGAAGTCAGAGAAGGGGACAAATTTTAAGAGACTCTTAGTCATAGGAAACAAACTGAGGGTTGCTTGAGGGCAGGGGAATTGGGGGGATGGGATAACTGGGTGATGGACCTTAAGGATGGCACATGATGTAATGAGCACTGGGTATTACATAAAACTGATGAATCACTGAAATCTACCTCTGAAACTAATAATACACTATATGTTTATTAATTGAAATCAATTTTTAAAAAATTTTTAAAATTTTTAAAATTTTAAAATTTTAATTTTAAATTTAAATTTTAAAATTTTTAAAAATTTTTAAAAATTAAATAAAATAAGAGATATGGACTTTAACTCATGAGCCAAGAGTGCAATATATTTTCAAGCAAAAGAAGATGTAATAAAAGTGGAGGAAGACTGACCTGGCATTGATATGTACAGTGGCTCAAATGAAAGGGGCCCAGCCAAGAGGAAACCAAATAAGAGGACATTAGGAATAGTAAACATAATAATGCCTATTAAGTTTAAATAAAAAGCTAATGAGAGCCGTGCAGTCAGATCTAGAGAGAAGAATAACAGGTGGATATATGAAATTGTTCATTTTTTTTTTTAAAGTAAGCTCCATGCCCAGTGGGGAGCCCAAAGTGAGGCCCAAACTCATGACCCTGGGATCAAGACCTGAGCGGAGATCAAGAGTCAGATGCCTAGGGCACCTGGGTGGTTCAGTGGGTTAAAGCCTCTGCCTTCAGCTCAGGTCATGATCCCAGGGTCCTGGGATTGAGTCCCGCATCGGGCTCTCTCCTCGACGGGGAGCCTGCTTCCCTTCCTCTCTCTGCCTACTTGTGATCTCTGTCAGATAAATAAAATCTTAAAAAAAAAAAAAAAAAGAGTCAAGATGCCTAACAGAATGAGCCACCCAGCCTCCCCCAAGTAATTCACTTTTTCTCTTACGCTGCAACAGCTGATGGTTCTAAGAACCATGAAAATTTTAGGTACAATATCCAAACTTCATTTCTCAAAATCTCACAAAGCACAATTTGCATAGGATACATATTCTCCCTCCAAAGTTCTTCAAAGTATAGATTTTTCAGATGAATGTTTTAAAATAATTCTGACCATTCATAAATAGAAGGAATGATACTTATAACTGGGTCTCAACTGGGAGTAATTTTGCCCCCCAGGTTATATTTGGCAACGTCTGGAGACATTTTTGATTGTGACAGCTGTTAAGTTTGCTACGAGTGTCTAGTGGATAAAGCCAGATGTTGCTCAGCATCCTACAGTGCAAAAGATAAATGACCACAACAAAACATTGTCAAGCCCAAAATGTCATTATTATAGGCTGAAAAACCCCATCAGAATCCCACTCTGTGGGGCACCTGGGTGGCTCAGTTGGTTAAAGCAGCTGCCTTTGGCTCAGGTCATGATCCCAGGGTCCTGGGATTGAGCCCCGCTTCAGGCTCCCTGCTCAGCGGAGAGCCTGCTTCTCCCTCTCCCTCCACCTTCCACTCTGCCTACTTGTTCTCTCTCACTGTCAAATAAATAAATAAAATCTTAAAAAAAAATAAAAAAAAAAAAGAATCCCACTCAGTACTAGCTCTTTAAAAGTATAAAATACTGTGCTCGCTTAGGCAGCACATATACTAAAAGTATAAATTACTAGGTCCTCAAAAGTATTAATTACTTTAGACATTAAAATGATAAGATCTAAAATTCAGTTTTTAATACATCTCAGTATATGTTTTCAGTACTCTAATCTGCTTATACATTTACATAAATTAAATATAAAGCAAAAAAATAAAGTAAAAAGTAAAACATCTAAAAGCTTTCACATTGATCATTCATATCAATACGTAGGAGAAAAGTTCTAATTTTCACACAGTTACTCACACTTTCCCTTATTTGTGCATCTAGAAGATAGTTGTAAGGACAAAATACTATGTGAGCATCTTCTATTAGTTCTCGTGCTGTGTAATACGGACATGCCTTTAGTTTTTTCCCCAAGCTGACAAGTTCTTCTATATCCCAGGCTTTGCACATCCCTTGAAGAGTTTGTAATGTGTGTTGATCACTAATTTTATGTACACCATGATAAAAATAGCAGGATTTGCCCTAAAAATAAACATGCATTACTGAAATGTGAATCAATGCTGGAACAAAAGAATAAAACAAGTTTATCTCAGTATTTTCAGAACATCATTAAAACCACAGAGATTTTACAGGAGAGAAATTATACTGTATCCGTAATCATAACCATTTTAAAGAAACTCTATTAGTTGACTCAGACAGAGCTCCAGATCAGTATAGCTCTAGATACCCCAAGTTAACCTGAAAAAAGTTTTTAATTATGTTTGTTGTGCCTTTGCTTTGATTATAAAGTGATATTAGGCAAAAATATTTCTTGAAAGATACAAAAGAACAATGTTATCACTGGTTGCTTTCAAAGATGACACTTAAGTGACTTGGGGACAGGAGTGAGAGAGATTTTTCTCTATAAACAATTCTGTATATTTTCAGTTTGAGCCATGAGACTGTATTACTTAATCAAATATAAGTAAAAAGAAAGGAAGAAAGGAGAAAGGGAGAGAGGAATGTCTTAGGGGAAACAATAGTGTTCACTATAAAATATCTAGAAGATATAAAGGAGTACAAAAATTCCACTAAATTATCTATAATTCTATAACAGAAAGAATGTACTAGTAACATTTTGATATATTTCATTTATTCTTCTTCTATACATATGTATATATGAACACATCTATAAAATGTAACCCAACATTAAAATAATGAGAGCATGATTATTAACCATTAAATCTCATCTTCACAAAAAACATATTTTTCCATACCTAAAATAATTTTGTAGAACTATTTCTGGTGCTAGTTAATTATTTTTTCTTAATTGAAACAAAAATTAACTTTCAACAGACAAATGCATTGCTTTTCCAGTATAGAAGCACTTTCATAAAAGAAACAGTGAACAAAAACACATGTGCCTTTGGATCAAGCCAAAAAATCAGAAAGTTTACACTTTAAGGGCACTTAGAACGACACTCCTGTGAAGAATGATAGCAAAACCAGAATGGCTCATCCATTTTAGCAGTGTAACACAATCCTGAGAGGAGACTGTCAATTGAAGTGTTATCACACTTTAAACTCTTTTTCACCCAAACTGTCAGTTATCTATTTATCATCTCACTTTGGTAATTCAGCCATAGTAAACAGAGACACCTACAGTGACTTTGTAATTGGCCATCATTACAATACCAAATTACCCTAAGGACTTGAGAACAAGTAAAAGAATGTTCATGTTTGGCTATGAGCTAAGCATTCTGAGGCAGAATTAGGTCCAGACAAATAACTAAAAGCAGGTATCTTCAAGTATTTATAGCCAAGGAGAAAGAAATGAATAATACAAAATAACTTATTCACATTACATGGGTAGAAGGTGATATACCAATTAAATGAAACTCTAGGGGCTATGGCTCATAGTCTTTTGTGTAGAACCAACTCTGTTCGACAAAATACTAGTGAAAGAACTTTCAAAATATATTATCATTGATCATTTTATAGACTATCAATTTATTATTCATGAATAAGTTCTGAGTATATTCCAGACTTGCAGCCAGTTTCAGACTAAACAAGTTATTAAACTGTAACAGACTACCAAACTAATACCATCCAAAGAATTATGTATTTACTAAGAAAGACTTCTCAATTTCTACCTTGACCAAATTCATATTCAAGTTTCCCTGGAATACTTCAAAACCATCAATGACATATCTTTAAAGTTAATAATTTCATATAACTTTTTTTGAAAGAGAAGTTTATACTAATCAGAATTACAAGATAGGATAATCATTATATTTCTCATTCAACTAAAAAACATTTAAAAATTTACTCAGAAAGAGACCCTAAATAAACTATCTTCTAATTAAGTTTTAAAATATATAAAATATATTAATTAGATCAAATATGATGAACTTATTTACATACTTTATCTCCTCCTATGACATCATCCATATCTGACTATTTTTGGTAGTGGGATTTCAACGAGGTAAGAAGATATCTGACTAAAATGGGAATTAATTTAAAGGAATTAAATATCCCAAAGCTTTAGAACCAAAACCTGTCATTTTAAATAAGTTTAAAATCTCTTAAGAGATTTTCTTTTTTTTTTTTAATTATGTTAGTCACCGTACAGTACGTCATTAGTTTTTGACATAGAAAGATTTTATGGTAAAGTTACCTTTCAAAAAATAGCAATACTTGATTTTTGTAAGTTATTTGACTATCATGGGAAATACACATATAAAACAGAAAATGAATGTGTAGAAAATTGAGTAAATCGAATCTTTTCAGCTTTATTTTTTTCTCTAAAACAAAATAACTTTACTCACATTTTTGCCATCCAGCAATTCCATGCACTTTTCATTTCTGTTGAAGTTACCTACTACTTCAGGATGAACGCAAGTATGATCTCTGCTGGAGAGAATAGTCATTGGGACCCCTGAATACGCTGTCCTTCGGAGTTCTCTAGTCATCTGAGCTATCTGTTTGTGTGTGCGTGTCCCAAAATATATTTTGGGTATCTTGGATTTTCCCCCATGATCCTTCTTAGTGGCATTTGAAGAATCTTGACTGCTTCCTTGTTTAGTAGAACAACAACACCTGGAACAGTGACCAGGGGTCTGTAACAAAGGAAAGAAAAGACAATTTATGTCTGGCATGCCACAAAAAATGTTATTAAACCTCTCACAAAATCAGAACCTGTAAGTAATAAAACACAACTATCAAAGAGAAATGTCAAGATATTACATCATCTAAAACTTGCCATTAAAGAAAAAACTAAAAATTCCATTTCAAATTGGTTTTCTTGCACTCTTCAAAGTTATAAACAATGTTTCCACATTTGCGTGGCTTTCTAACATATCATTTCGACACTCAAATTCCAAATGTTTTAAGAGGTTTTAATTCTAATTATAAATATAAGATAAAATGGTGGACAATTTTCATTTTTGCTTATTAGGCTTCAAGTAAACTCGTAATACTACAGTTTAGAGTAGATAATGTTATTTTTGTTCACAGCATAGCCCATTCAAATATTCTGTACCAACATTTTAAAGAGCATTTTAAATATAGCTTACAAAAAATAGAAATATCAAGCCGAATCTAAAATATCATTAAAAATAAGAAAAATATTATCTACCATAGGGATGCAAATGAATGCAAATTATTAACATGTATTAATAAAGGCAGGTTGTTTGTCTGGAACAAGTACATCTGAAATTTGATTACCTGTCATGGAATTCAAATCCATCAGTATAATTTTTCAGGACAGCTTTTTCTGGACAATTTTACTCATAATTCCATTCCATAATTAAAATAATTAGATAAATGTCTCCTTAAACACAACATATGGAACAGCAAGAATATTGTCTGTAATTTACCTGATTTTCCTCTTCTGTTTCCCAACTCAAGAATAAAATAAAAAATCTAATGCTATACATTAGAACCATGAGTTCTTAATAACTATTCTATTTAATGCTGTACATTAGAACCATGAGTTCTCAATAACTACTCTCTCCTCAATCTCAATTACTATACAAATGAGACAAAATGCAGTCTCATTTAAGAGAAATACTGTGAAATAGTTACAGAAGGGGTCACTGATGGGGGAAAAAAGCTAAATAGCACAGTAGCTTAAGAGAATTTGTTCAACAGAACAAATACACCATTTAACTAAAGACTTTTTTTTAAAAATTATGAGTAAGAGTAGCCTTCATAAACAAATGCTAAGTCATAGCATGTTACACCACAATACTGGGGATCAAGCTGTCTTTTAGCCTCAACTCGGTGGAAAAGCAAGTTCAAATTACTCCCAGTCTCGCTCAACCTTGTCCGCCATTAAATATTACAATACGTGATAGAATGGATGTAAATGTGACCCTTCTGGAGCTGTCACTCACTGGGATAAAAGGTTCACTGATGTGCCAAATAAACAGTCAGTCAAAGCAGATAAAGTTACAGTCATGCTGGAATTGTTACATTCCCCTCTCAAGTTGCCAGTAGCAGCAGATTTCATTACAGAGTGCTGCCACATTAAATAGCCAGTTCCAAATATCCTGCCTTCTATATTGAATAATTACTTATTCACTGAAAGGATAAAAAGAAGAGTTATGAATGGAGCTGTTGTCAACAGTGAGGCAGGAAACAGCTGACATGTGGTTTATGTTACATATGTTGCAATATCTAACAATTTATGGTCATACAGAAAATGGAATACAAATTATATCATGATATTTCTGACTGAATTTTTTTGGCCTTTGCAATGATCACATTAATTAATTAACCTAGCAAATGAGGTAAAATAACTCTAGGTAGCAGAATTAGTTTACTTTTCAATATCTTTAATCTTTTCACTCAATTATACTATTTCTCTTCCCTATGATATAATAAATTAAATACTGAATATTAAGTTGAATATTGGAATGCTATATACTATATGGATATATTATATCCAAGCATAAAAGTAATCCAATAAAGTGGTCTTCTCTCAAGGCTTCGAAAACCTCCTTTTTGATGAAACATTTTCAATATCAATTCCACTTAAAGCTTTATCACCTACACCTTTCATTTTAATTCCACTTTTTTCTAACCAAAAGTCCAAACAACATTGAAATAAACAAAATAAGTCAAACACCTATGACAAATAATGTAATATATAACCTACAGACGTTCATTCATATATATCTCCTATATAACTTTTTTCAAGTAAAAAGGGATGCTATTATACAGTTTTATAATGCTGTTTCATATTAAAACTTTTTTTTTTTTACTTTTTAAAAGGGATGAATTTGGCATTAGTAATTTTAAAAAAGGATCTCCCTATCTTAAAATGTTATTATAGTAGCTATAACTAACAAAAATAAAAGATCGAGAACTAATTTCAGAAAACTTTTCCCACTATAGCAGCTTTATTTAGGTACTTTAAATCTGGTTTTCACTCCATAACTGATAAAATTATAAGCTATGGTTAATTCTATATTAAACATGTTTTTGTTCATTATGTTTTACAGTGGTCTGAAGCAATTATATCTTCTAAGAACATGGTTTTCTAGTGGTTGTTTAGGCAAGTATTTAGAAGATGGAAATTAAGAAAGAAAGTTGATTCTTTTTCCTTTGCAATATTAAAGAATTATTTCTTCAGGTGTGATCGTCTATTGAAGTTCTATTTAAAGGATTTGGTACAATCATATTTAATATAGGAAAAAACTGAATGTGGCAAGAGAGGCTTCAAAAAGACATTTGGAATTATCTGCACCAAAATCACTTATTTTCAATTCTGTAAGAAAACTAGAGAAAGAATACTGAAAGCAGCCAAGACAGTAAGTCCTAATATCCTCCAATCCAATTAATAGGCTAACACTTTATGGACTCTCTCTCTGAAACACTTTGACCTAGCCATCTTTAAACAATAAATGAACAAAATTAAATAATTTTGTACCTTTCATTAAGTATTTTTCCTGCTAACAAGCTATTAGGTTTATCTTTCAAAGATATATTTTCCTTTTGCTTTTGACCTTTGAATTTATAGAGATTGCACGAGGAAGTGGAGAATAAACTAAAAAAAGTATTCATTTTCATCCAACATATCTGAATGTCAAGAAAGATAAAACATATAGGCTCCCTAAAACCTATAATCTCTAAGACCTGAAAGTGGCAGAGCAGTCCTTTAAGAGATGGCTGTTTCTCCTATAGTTAGAAACTGTCTAGAGTCCTTTTACTTCAACAAAAGACAAGAAAAACCAACCCAAATAACGCCAAAATTCCATTATTATTTAAGGAGAAAAAAAAAAAAAAACCAAATAAACAAACAAAACTACAGGGGCTCATGGCTGGCTCAATCAGTGGAGCATGAGACTCTTGATCTCAAGGTCATGAGTTCAAGCCCCACGTTGGGCATGGAGCCTACATACCTACGAAGAAACACAAGAGATGCATGTGGGTGTGACAGCTATATTTTTTCCATGTGTAGGAGTCAATTGTTTAAAAATACATTTCAGGGGCGCCTGGGTGGCTCAGCGGGTTAAAGCCTCTGCCTTCGGCTCAGGTCATGATCTTAGGGTTCTGGGATCGAGCCCGGCATCAAGCTCTCTGCTTAGCAGGGAGCCTGCTTCCTCCTCTCTCTCTGTCTGCTTCTCTGTCTACTTGTGATCTCCGTCTGTCAAATAAATAAATAAAATCTTTAAAAAACATACATTTCAAATCTACAATAGTAAAAACTGTTCTTAGAGGGTCAGCAATCAAGGATTTTAGAAAATTTCCTTCATGTCTAACAATCTCTATTCTCTCTCTTGTCCTACAATACAGAAATATATATCTAATTTTTTGAAAGAATGAAGAAAGATTATAAGATTTGATCTTGAAAGACCAAATTCTGAGTCCTTGTCACTTTCACAAAGCTATAAGTTCAAGTAAGATAAAGTATAATTTCAAGGTCTAAAGTTTCATAAATTTCTCCAATCTTTCCCCACAAAAACAACATAAAAATTTCTATGCCTAGGGGCACCTAGATGGCTCACTTAGTTAAGCATCTGCCTTCAGTTCAGATCATGATCCTGCAGTCTGGGAATTGAGCCCTGCATTAGGCTCCCTGCTCAGCAGGGAGTCTGCTTCTCCCTCTGTCCCTCACCCCGCTCGTGCTCTCTCTTAAATAAATAAAACCGTTAAAAATATATATTAAGAGGGGTGCCTGGGTGGCTCAGTGGGTTAAAGCCTCTGCCTTCGGCTCAGGTCACGACCTCAGGGTCCTGGGATCAAGCCCCGCATTGGGCTCTCTGCTCAGCGAGGAGCCTGCCTCCCCCTCTTTCTCTGCCTGCCTCTGCCTACTTGTGATTTCTGTCAAATAAATAAATAAAATCTTAAAAATAAAAAAATATATATACATATATATGTATATATATATATAAAGAAATAACTATGGTGGGGCGCCTGGGTGGCTCAGTGGGTTAAAGCCTCTGCCTTCGGCTCAGGTCATGATCCTAGGGTCCTGGGATCAAGCCCCGCATCAGGCTCTCTGCTCACAGGGAGCCTGCTTCCCTCTCTCTCTCTCTGCCTGCCTCTCTGTCTACTTGTGATCTCTGTCTGTCAAATAAATAAACTCTTTAAAAATAAAAAAAAAAGAAATAACTATGGTTAAATAGTTGAAAAATAAAAATGAGCACAGTGACTAAATACATTTTAAAAGTGGAAAATAATAAAGGAAAGCTACAAACTATTGTATTGTCAGAGAAGTTATTTTTGCTAATTCAAAAATCAGGTAACCTTCTAAAAGGAGGCTATGAATTAAATTCTAAACACAGACATAAAAGGGTATATTGATGCAAAAAATAAGTATATAAGAGAGGAAAAAAGACTAAAAAGAAGTTTTGTAGGAAATAAAGGGAAAACTAGGTCCATAAAATAATTACATACTTTTCTGAAACTTTCCACATCTGTATTCTTTCAACCACAGTGTAAATTCCTTGAGGCCATAAACTATGTCTTACATTTCTTTATATAACTCATTCATTAAATATGGTATTTTGCATATGACTATAACTTAAAATTTTTTTAATTGATGGAGTGTGACTTACGTTGCCAAGCCAAGTACTGTACATATACAACACTATTGTTATCCAATAGATGCATAATTGATGTCCTAATTTGAAGTTCTTCACATATCAAAAAATTACTTCAAAATAAAAACGTTAGCTTGTAAAGGAAAAAGTTCAGGGCAATCTGTTAATTTCAAGGCCAAAAAGAAAAATCATCTTGTTATGCTAATATTTGGGCCACTTTATAGTTGTGAGCAACAAATACATATCCTGATATATTCATTATTTTTTTTTAAGATTTTACTTATTTATTTTACAGACAGAGATTACAAGTAGGCAAGAGAGGCAGGCAGGGAGAGAGAGGCAGGCAGAGAGAGAGGAGGAAGCAGGCTCTCCGTGGAGCAGGGAGCCTGATGTGG
Source organism: Mellivora capensis (assembly GCA_004024625.1). Lineage (NCBI taxonomy): Eukaryota > Metazoa > Chordata > Mammalia > Carnivora > Mustelidae > Mellivora > Mellivora capensis. The sequence goes on from PISX010011095.1 coordinate 25,377, forward strand.
GGCTCAATCCCAGGACCCTGGGATCATGACCCGAGCTGAAAGCAGAGGCTTTAACCCACTGAGCCACCCAGGCGCCCCTGATATATTCATTATTAATAACAATCATTTATTAAGGCTGTCCCTGTGCTAAACACTTTACATGTTCTATCTCATTCATTCAAGAAATATTAGAATTCCTGATATATCAAGCCAAGTAGAAGATAATGTCAGGGGTTACCTCATCTCACTGACAATGCTTCATTCTTTAATTGTTCTACAAAGCACAGGTTTTCGAGCTTATCACTAACAGTTTCACTCATGAATTACAGAATCGTTTAAAGTTAGTACTGAAGTGCATTATTTACTGAATGCAATTATAAAATATTCCTAAGAGTAAGGTATAAAATTCAGATCAAAAAAACCATTTTAATTTATTAGTTGACTTTAAGTCAAATATTTTCTAACAAGATTTACATTATGTTCCTCAAGGAGGAAAAAAAAACCTCTCAATTAAAAGACTCCTTAAAGCATACATCAACAAACTTTTTCTGTAAAGGGCCAAAGAGTAAATATTTTATGTTTTGTAGTAAATAAGATCTCTGACCCTGTGCAAGAAAATATCTTTATGATCCCAATGTGGGAAAGGATTTCTTAAACAATATGCCAAAAATACAATGACTGAAGACACAATCTCATTAGGGTATAAAATTTCTATTATTTCTATTTAAAACTGCATTTCCCTTTATTAAAAAAAAAAAAAAAGAAAAAGACAGCACAGACTTAGAAAGGATATCTGCTCTGCATATAACCAAGGACCAGTATCTGTAACACATGAAAAATTCCAACAATTTTAAAAGACAAATCTAAAAGATGATCAAGAACAAAAGAATCACAGAAGAGAAAAGCTGAAAGGCCAATAAACATCAGAAAAGATATATAGTTTAATGCTAACCTCATCACTAATTAGGAAAATGCAAATTAAAACCGTAATTCAATTCCATTTCCCATCCATCAGATAGGGTGTTCGAGAAGATTTGAAGCAACTCTCACACACTGCTGACCCAAATATAAAGTGGCACATCCACTTTGTAGAGCAAACTGGTGATCTAGTGAATCAAAGATACATAGACACTCTGACCCAGCATGACACTGTTAAGTATAAATACTAGAGAAACTCTTGCACATTAAGACAGATACAATAGCGATATTCTTTGCAGCATTGTTTAAATAGTGAGGAAAATAAGCTAAGTATATCAAAAAAGAATGGATAAATTGTGGGTTTTTTAATCAAAGAATACTATCTGTAATGAAAAAAATAAAAACCATGTTTTTATTTTAAAAAGCATGTATCAATATAGATAAACATCAAAAAAACAAGGTTGAGCAGACTGAGTATAACTTAAATTTTTTTCTACCCCTAAAATTCCAAACAAACTGATGATAGGAATAAAACTATAAAACTTTAGGTACAGAATTAGGAACCCCCACTGTAGGAGATAATCTGTAGAGCTAAGAATTGTAATGGACAATATACCTGAAAAATGCTAAATATTCAAAAGAAATCTAGCACAGAAAATACAGTCCATTCTGGTTCTTCCTCAGCTGCTTATTAACACAGAATAGTTTTCATCTTAACAGTTTGTTTACAACAAATTTGTTTAAAAGGTATTTGTTTATAACAAATACCTTTTGACCAAAATATTTCGACCTCATTTATTAGGAAATAAGTTTTTAATTTAGGATCCATGAACTGTTACAGAAGAGAGGGTTTGAGACCACCCAGAAACTACAAACACAATTTTGTGTGCATTTCTAGAAAGTCAGTCCAAACTCTCCTCAGGTACTCAAGAAGACTGTGACTTACTGGATGAGGGCTTTCTTCCAGAATGTACCTCTGATTTCATAATGAAAATCAAATGGAAACAGTATTTTCTTTATAACCAACTTGGCCAGACACATTTATTCGGTAAAGAAATAAACAAGCTGACAATCCAAAGAAGGCAATTTTACAAAGGTTCCTCCACTGCTTGTAAATTCATTTATCTTTTATGTTTGTTAATTACCTAATTTTAACATAATTCTAAATACCCAGTTTATTGCCACTGCTTATTTCTAACTCCATTTCACAGATAAAAAAAAAAATCTAAGAGTTCCTCAAGTTGTTATAAAATACATAATAAATTTGTGGAAAAGTTGGAACTCATAAACTTACACATCAAAACAAAGCCTTAGTAAGTTCATTTTCATCTACCATTTAACTTGGCAAAAAAAACCACAAAATATTATGCTTTTTAATTTCAGAATGCCATGCACATAAAATGCTAGTGGTAAAAAGCCAATGAAGGTAGAATTATACTACGATCTTTGAGACGTAAAAAAGAGGGTTTATTGTTAATCTTTATCAACCAATTGCTGTTGTCCAAGCCATCTAAACAGGTACTGAATGCCTGTTGTGCAAAATCTCACATAAGCACACACTCTAGTAAGATGGCAAAAGTGACATAGCTATACCTTCTCAACTATTCTTTTTAAAAAATTCAAACAGTAGTACTCTACTGCCAGTTTCATGATTAAACTGCACAAAGCAGCTGTTTATCCACTCACAGCAACCAGCAGGTGAACCTGATTCAATATTTATCACAGGCTTTCACAGATCACTGCTAACCAAGCAAACGTTTTAATTAAGCTGGAACTTGCTTCAAAGAGCTCATTCAAGATGTCAATCAGCAGGTAAGGGATCAGATACAGTGTCAGGTGAGAGTGTGTAATATAAACCCACAACTTTCTTCATCCCATCGCTGTAAATTAGCCTGCTCTGAAGTTCAGACTCTGATTGTAACAGACTGCCAGTCTCCTGGAATGTGTAACTGAAGTCACTCAAATTCTATTGTGAAGGTTGTAAGCAATATGTTAAACTGCAATGGGCTAGCACATTAAGACAGATCCTTTTCACGGTTGTTTTTTGATACCCTAAGTGTTTGTTACCCTACTCTCCACTTACTGTTTACTTTCTTGCCTGGTGTAAATGGGAATTCCTTAACACAGTGGCCCCATTTTCTGAAAAGCTTATGTTTCAGTGGAATTAATCAAAAAAAGATCCAAAGTGGTATAATTTTTTACCTAAATTTATAACAATTATAGTCTATAAAAATTCTCATTTTAAGAATGATCACATGATAAAAAATGACCAAACTGCTATAAAGCAAAAATTCTCTTGGTTTAACAGCCCTTTACACAAAAGTGCCATAGCAACAAGTCTCAAAGTATAGTCAGTCACATGGGCCAACTTCATGAGACATACCCGGTGTTTATAACAAATTAGGAAAAGAAAAAAAAGAATCAAAGATGATGAGGGGAAAAGGGAAAGCTCTTCCTTAAAGAATATCAGCTAAAAATTGTATGTAAACAGAATGAGTTTCTAAAATCATCATCTTGTAACTCCTATGTAATAATTGATTCCTGAAAGCTACCCAAATGGATGGTAAAATCACTGAGTAAAAAGTTGTTGGGGAACAAGACAGTCACACAGTCTCCAAATACCACCCCACAGATTACTTATTAACTGCAAAGGAAAAATGTGCCTTTATCATGGAGACCTGGTAATCACCAGTCTAACCAAATGGTCAAATGATACAGTGGTCAGACAAACTGGGATCAATGTACTTTTTATTATTTTTTAAGATTTTATTTATTTATTTGACAGAGAGAGATCACAAGTAGGCAGAGAGGCAGTCAGAGAGAGTGAGAGAGAAGCAGGCTCCCTGCCAAGCAGAGAGCCCGATGCGGGACTCGATCCCAGGACCCTGGGATCACGACCTGAGCCGAAGGCAGCAGCTTAACCAACTGAGCCACCCAGGTGCCCTGATCAATGTATCTCTTGATGTGATATTAGAAAAATATTTATGTGCTCTCCTTGAACAAAACTATATGATTGTGAAAGTCAAATAATCAGACATGAATCAAATAGAACCCAGAAAGAAAATGTGTTAAAAAGATTATTTGGTTGGTGAAAGTTAATCCAACTGCATACTTAATATTTTTCAAACTTCCTTCAATGAACTTTTTAAAATGAGAAAACAAAGCTATCCTGTGATATATCTTTCCTACATAATTGACTAAAATACTACAAGCAAAACTCACACAAAATAGAGATTTTCTTTTTTACTATTTCATGAACATTAAAAAAGGAGCAAGTTATTATCCATATACAAGCCTCTAAAGCAGCACTACCCGATAAAACATTCTGCAATGATAGAATGCTCTTTACCTGTACTATTCAATATACTTGCCACTAACTACTACATGGGGCTAGTGAGTACTTGAAATGTGCTCAGTGCAACTAAGGAACTACATTTTAATTTTAATTAATTTAAATAGTTACATGTGGCTAGCAGCTACGATATCAATGTATATTTAAAATACTACAACAGTTTCTAAATTTAATCTGGAATATAAACTAGTGAGAATAACCAAAAATATATGGAAAGGAAGATGGGCAAGAATGGTATTTTTACATGTTTAAGAATTTAGTGTACATGATAAAGATGCTGTGCTAGGTACCTCTTTAGACATGTGCCCAACCCTATATTCCTTTTTTTCTTTTTTTAGATTTTATTTATTTGGAAGAGAGAGAGTTTAAGCAGGTGGAGGTAGAGGGACAAGCAGACTGCACTGAGTACGGAGCCGAAGGGGGCTCAATCTCACAACCCCAGCCGAAATCAAGATCAGACACTTAACCGACTGAGCCACCCAGATGCCCCAACCCTATGTTCTTAAAAGAGTTTATCATCTATAGCCCCTGCTAAAAATGTGGACCTAGTAACACATGACCATGCCCAAAATACTCCCAGGCAAAGCAAGACCAGTAAGATTCACTTTCCAAGAACTTGTATTTGGGGTATTTAGATTAGGGGATCTAATTACTAGGGAAACATTCCTAGAAATCTGGGGGGAAAGCACTACCTTAAATGACACCACAAGGATAAATTCAAACAAATCCTGAATATAGACAGATAAATAAAGACAAATAATGCAGTTTTCTCAACAAGTAAATGGCATCCCTCTTAAAAGAAATGCCATGTGGGGCGCCTGGGTAGCTCAGTGGGTTAAAGCCTCTGCCTTCAGCTCGGGTTATGATCCCCGGGTCCTGGGATCGAGCCCCACATTGGGCTCTCTGCTCCACAGGGAGCCTGCTTCCTCTTCTCTCTCGGTCGGCCTCTCTGCCTACTACTTGTGATTTCTGTCTGTCAAATAAATAAATAAATAAATAATCTTAAAAAAAAAAAAAAAAGAAATGCCATGCAACTTCCTTGTTTAGATTCTGATTTTTAAAAAGCCAATTCTAAAACAACATTTTTAAACAATCAAAAACAACTGTAAACAGACTGGGTATTAGACAAAGAATTACTGTTTATTTTCTAAACCACAGTAATATTATCTTTAAAATGTTAGAAATATATGCTAAATTATGCATGGGTAAATATATGTGAAGTCTAATAGTTGCTTTAAAATGTTCCAGTCCTAGGGGCACCTGGGTGGCTCAGTGGGTTAAGCCTCTGCCTTCAGCTCAGGTCTTGATCTCAGAGTCCTGGGATCTAGCCCAGCATCAGGCTCTCTTCTCAGCTGGGAGCCTGCTTCCTCCCCACCCCCTCTCCCCCGCCCCCGCCTGCTTCTCTGCCAACTTGTGATCTCTCTCTGTCAAATAAATAAAATAAAATCTTTTAAAAAATTTAAAAATAAAATATTTAGTCCTTCACAGCCCCAAATTGGGTGTAGAAATTACTTTAAAAATAATAATTAAAAAAAATAAAAGCAGCCCCTTTTGGGGCCCCTGGCTGGCTCAGTTGGTGGAGCATTCACCTTGTGATCTTGGGGTTGTGAGTACAAGCCCCACGTTAGATGTAGAAATTACTTAAAAACAACCTTTAAAGGGGCGCCTGGGTGGCTCAGTAGGTTAGGGCCTCTGCCTTCGGCTCAGGTCATGATCCCAGGGTGGGATCGAGCCCCACATCGGGCTCTCTGCTCAGCAGGGAGCCTGCTTCCCCCTCTCTCTGCCTGCCTCTCTACCTACCTGTGATCTCTGTCAAGTAAATAAATAAAATCTTAACAAATAGGGGAGGTAAATTGGCACAATATTAATATTTATAAAAGCTGAGTAATGGGCACAAGCTTGAAGTTCATTATATGGTCCTCTTCTCTGTGAATGAAATTTCCTTAATGAAATATTATTAAAGAAACTTTACAAATTCATTTTTTTTTTTAAGATTCAACTCTCTTCCAAATAATCTACAAAATACGTCAAGAATATATTTTTAGGGGCACCTGGGTGGCACAGTGGGTTAAAGCCTCTGCCTTCAGCTCAGGTCACGATCCCAGGGTCCTGGGATCAAGCCCCACATCGGGCTCTCTGCCCCACGGGGAGCCTGCTTCCTCCTCTCTCTCTCTGCCTGCCTCTGCCTACTTGTGATCTCTGTCAAATAAATAAATAAATAAAATATTTTTAAAAAATAAAAAAATAAAGAATATATTTTTAGGGGCACCTGGGTGGCTCAGTGGGTTGAGCCGCTGCCTCCGGCTCAGGTCATGATCCCAGGGTCCTGGGATCGAGTACCGCATCGGGCTCTCTGCTTAGCAGGGAGCCTGCTTCCTGCTCTCTCTCTGCCTGCCTCTCTGTCTACTTGTGATCTCTCTCTGTCAAATAAATAAATAAAATCTTTTTTTAAAAAAAAAAAGAATATATTTTTAGCTAGTCTAATTCTAAAATATATGTAAAAATAAACAAGAATAAACAAATAAATAGGTAATAAGGAGAAACTAGACACATAAAATATTAATGAGTACTATAATTGAAACTGTAGATTGATGGAAAAGAAAATAGAAAGTCCAGAAGTAGAACCAGATACATTAAGGAATCTAGAACATCATAAAGTCATAAAAGTTGCATCTCAAATTAGTAGGGAAAAGAACTATCAGTAAATGATGTTGGAATAATGGGGTAGTAATCCAAGGGGGGAAAAAAAGCTACATATTCATATCTCATTACTATTCACCAGAATAAATTTCAGATTTAAATATAACAACTTAAAAATGTTTAAATCACCTGAGTTAAGAAAGGTCCTTTTAAGTATGACCAAAACCCAGAGGCCATAAAAGACTGACAAATTTGAATACATAAAATAAAAATTTCCTGCATGATAAAAATCATTATAAAAAAGTCAAAAGAGGGACGCCTGGTGGCTCAGTTGGTTGGACGACTGCCTTCGGCTCGGGTCATGATCCCGGAGTCCTGGGATCGAGTCCCGCATCGGACTCCCAGCTCCACGGGGAGTCTGCTTCCCCCTCTGACCTTCTCCTAGCTCATGCTCTCTCTCACTGCCTCTCTCTCAAATAAATAAATAAAATCTAAAAAAAAAAAAAAAAAAAAAAAAAGTCAAAAGATGGGGTACCTGCGTGGCGCAGTCGTTAAGCATCTGCCTTCAGCTTAGGTCATGATCCCAGGACCCTGCATCAGGCTTCCTGCTCTGTGGAAAGTCTGCTTCTCCCTCTTCCACTCCCCCTGCTTAACAAAACTTAAATCTAAGAAGTAAAAATTGATAGAATTGAAAGCAGCACAAATCCATGATTATAAGGCCTTCAGCACTCTTCTCTAATTTACAAATAGACAAAAAAAAAAAATCAGTAACACAAAAGACATAAACAACATAATCAGCCAAACTGACCTGACATTTATAGATGACTATATTGAATAAGTGAGCAGTAGTCTATAAATGAATACATATTCTCACCAAGAACTCAGAACATTTACCAACAGATCATTAAAACTATAAGAACTGCAATCACAGGGGTGCCTGGGTGGCTCAGTGGGTTAAAGCCTCTGCCTTCGGCTCAGGTCATGATCTCAGGGTCCTGGGATCCAGCCCCGCATCGGGCTCTCTGCTCAGCAGGGAGCCTGCTTCCCTTCCTCTCTCTGCCTACTTGTGATCTCTGTCAAATAAATAAATAAAATCTTTTTAAAAAAAAACTGCAATCACATAGAATATGTTCTCTAACCCCACAAAACTAAATTAGAAAGAAGTCAGTAAGAGAAAAATATCTGTGGAAAAAAACACCTACTTAGTAGGTTTATTTAGAATTCTAAATAAATCTTGGGTTAGAGAAGAAATCACAAAAAAATTAGGAAAAAAAAGTAACCTAACATCAAAATCTGTGTGATACAGATAAAGTAGTGCTTACAGGGAAATGTATAACTTTCAATGGCTGTCTGAGAAGAGAGGGGAAAAAAAGGTCCAAACTCAATTATCTAAGCTTAAACCTGAAGAAATTAGAAAAAAGGCAAATTAAATCCAAAGTGAAACAAAGGAAATAAAGATAAAAGCAGAAATCAACCTAGTAGAAAATAGAAAAACTTTACAGAAAATGGAAATGACAAAGTTGTGTTTTAGAGATAATAAAACTTATAAACCTCTGCCTACATTGATCATAAAAGAGAAACAAATTATGAATATCAGAAAGGAAGAGACATCACTACAGATCCTGCAAACATTTTTTTAAAGAGAATATTTTGAGCAGTATGCCAATAAATTAAAAAACTTGAATGGAATGGACAAATTTCTTGAGAAATACTAATTACCAATTCAAAAAGCAAGAGAAAGTCTGAATAACCCCATATTTATTTTAAGAATTAAATGTGTAGGGGTTCCTGGGTGGCGCAGTGGGTTAAAGCCTCTGCTTTCGGCTCAGGTCATGATCCCAAGTTCCTGGGATCGAGCCCCGCATCGGGCTCTCTGCTCCGCGGAGAGCCTGCTTCCTCCTCTCTCTCTCTGCCTGCCTCTCTTGCCTACTTGTAATCTCTGTCTGTCAAATAAATAAACAAAATCTTAAAAAAAAAAAAAAAAAAAGAATTAAATGTGTAGGGGCACCTGGGTGGTTCAATCAGCTAAGTGTCTGACTCTTGATTTCAGCTCAGGTCATGATCTCAGAGGCATGAGATCTGGCCCTGCATGGGGCGGCGCCACACTTAGAGTGGAGTCTGCTTAAGATTCTCCCTCCTTCTCCCTCTGCTCCTTCCCCCACCCCCACTCCTCTTCCCTCTCTGGCTCTCTAAAATAATTTTTTTTAATTAAAAAAAGAATTAAATATGTAAATGAAAACCTTTCCAGAAATAAGATGCAAGGTCCAGAAGGCCTCAATGGTAAAGTCTATCAAAAATTTAAGGAAGAAGTAATACCAGTAATTCCCAACTCATTTTATAAGGCTAGCATTACCCTGATATCAAAACCAAAGCCATTATAAAAAATAAAACTACAGACTAATATCCAACCTGCATGCACAAAAAGCCTTAGCAAATTTAGCAAATCAAATCCAGCAATATATAAAAAGGGTCTTATACAATGACCAAGTAGGTTTGACCCCAAGAATGTGAGTTTCGGTCCACAACCAAAACCCAATCATTGTAATTCACCATTATCAAAAGGATATAGGAGGGAGTTGAGGGAAATTGGGAGGGAGATGAACCATGAGAGACTATGGACTCTGAAAAACAACCCGAGGGTTTTGAAGGGGTGGGGGGTGGGAGGTGGGGGACGCCAGGTGATGGGTATTATGGAGGGCACACATTGCATGGAGCACTGGGTGTGGTGCAAAAACTATGAATTCTGTTCCGCTGAAAAGAAATTAAAAAAAAAAAAAAAAAAAACCAAAATCAAAAACAAACAAAAAAGGATATAGTTGGAAAATCTTATGATACTACCAAGAGATGCAATAAAATTTAAAAGAGAAAATTCAATATCCACTCCTTATAAAAACTTTCAGCAACCTAGAAATAAAAAAAAAATTCTTAACCTGATAAAAAACATATACAAAAGACTAATAACAAATGTCATATTTAATGGTGAAAGAGTGAATGAATGCTTTCCCAAGATGTGAACAAGGCAAGGATATCCACTGTCAATACTCTAATTCAACCTTGTACTATATATCCTCGCCACTGCAATAAGGCAAGAATATACATTAAAAGCCAAACATTATAAAAGAAGTAAAGTGTTTACTAGAGAATGTAAATGTACAATTCTGTATACTTACAAAGTCCCACAAAATTTCCAACATCAATTAGAACCAAAAAGTCATTTAGCAAAGTTGCAGTTTACATGGTCAATGCACAAAAAAGAACTCTATTTCTATAATAAAAACACATAACTGGAAAAGAAAATTCAAAGTGGAATCATACAGTATTTGTTCTTTTGTGTCTTATTTCTCTTAGCATGATCTCTTCAGTGTTCATCTATGTGGCAGCACATGTCAGAATTTCCCTCCTTTTTAAGGTTAAATATTCCATAGTATGTATATACCACATTTGTTTATCCATTCATCTCTCAAAGGACACTTACGCTGCTTCTACTATTTGGCTATTATGAATAATGCTGCTATGAATATCGGTGTACAAGTATATGTTTCAGTATCTGCTCTCAATTCTTTTGGATATATACCAAGAAATGAAATTGTTGGAACATATGTTAATTCCATTTAAGTTTTTGAAGAACTGGGAACAAGGTCTTTCAGTTAAAAAAATAAAAAGTGAGAAACTTAGAATGAACCCTCTGGTGTTGAAATGGAATTGGATGTATGGATAGGAACACATAATTTTCAACATACAGATAGAAAAAGTATAAATATACATATGTGTATATTTGCAGACACACACACACACACACACACACACACACACATATAATTCCTAGCTCTGTCTCCTGAAAGGGCCTTGAACAGCAATCCCAATAGCAATGAACAAAACTAACACTCAAAACCTGGCTTCTAGGGCGCCTGGGTGGCTCAGTGGGTTAAGCCTCTGCCTTCGGCTCAGGTCATGATCTCAGGGTCCTGGGATTGAGTCCCGCATCGGGCTCTCTGCTCGGCAGGGAGCCTGCTTCCTCCTCTCTCTCTCTGCCTGTCTTTCTCCTTACTTGTGATCTCTGTCAAATAAATAAATAAATTCTTAAAACAAAACAAAACAAAACAAAACAAACCTGGCTTCTAAATATTATTTGCCAAAAGGAACCAGGGCTCCCTGGAAAAATGGCTGAATCCAGTACTGGGGCAGAGAAAAGATAATATAAGCCTGGGACATCTTGTGCCAGAAAGTAAGGAAATGCTCCAAGAATGAAGACATGTGTCAGAAATACACAAGCAACTTAAGTAAACTCCCACTTGAAATCTAAATAAATCATATAATGGATTATCACCCACTGAATTCAAAATGGGAAATCATGAGTCCATAAAAGTAGAAAATGAATAAATTGAATGTTTAGTGAGGAAATGTTATTTATAAAGTTTCAGAGTTTCTCTCCACAATTATTAATTCCTCTCCTCTTTAATTATAAAAGGAAAAAAATAACTTTATAGTGATGCCTACCAGTCATCGCTTTAATCAAATTATCAAGGTAATCATCATTAATAAAACAAAATGAAACTATTTGCCACCTCACAGAATGCAGTGGGTAGAATGGTAGAATGGGAAGCATTGCTTCTGTGACATTCCTCCCAAAGATATATAACCTTCACCTAATTATGATAAAACCCAAAATTGAGACACATTCTACAAAGGCTATGATCTTCTTACATATCAAGGTCATGAAAGTCAAGGAAAGACTCAGGAACTGTTCCAGACTGAAGATAGCAAAATGACCATTAATGCAATATATGATTGCATTATGGATCCTCCTGCTTATAAAAGCTTTATTGAGATAACTGACAAAGTCTGACCTGGTTCTGAGTATTAGATAACAGAAATGACTTCGTTTTAATTTCCTGATTTTTATGGTTTTACTGTAGTTATACAGAAGAATGCCTTCACTTACAAGAAAAAGAGAAATAAGTATTCCAGAGTGATGGAGTATCAGGTCATCACCTTACTCTCAAATAGTTCCAGGGGGAAAAGATATATTTGTATTATACTTCCAATTTTTGGATAATATTGTGGCTATGTTGAATCTTTAAAAAGCTAAAATAAACAAACAAATTGACTGGCCAGAAAATATGTCAATTAACAAAGCAATGTTCTAAAGTAATCTTTCTATACCCACTCCATGAGTGAAAAATTTCTGTATGGCAATTATAGACCCTATCATCACTAAATACATACACATGTAGGCTGGATTGGTGTAGATATTTCATTAGGTATTTATACATATCAAGAAAAATAATTGTCCATCCTCTAAAACATCCACGAAGTTCACAAAACATTATAAAAAAGATTTGAAATTTTTGAGATTTTTCCTTTGTATTTCTACCGCAGAGGTCACTATTAGGTTTTCTATAAACGTTCAAAAAAATCATAATTATTGGAGCTGAAGGAAATTCATTCAAGCAATTACTAATCGATTCTACAACCCTGTCCTTAGGTAAATTTGCAGATAAAGCAAGACATTCAAACTAACCCCACTAAATTCTGACCTCACTTACCAAGATTAAAATAGCATAGGACAAGGGTTAGTAAACAATCTCTAAAGGGTCAGAGATTAAATATTTTAGGTTTTGTGAGCCATATGATCACTGTCAAACTTCTCAGCTCTAACACTGTACCAAAAAAAGCAGCCACAGACAATATGTAAATGAATGTAAACTATGTTCCCCAAAATTAATTAAAAAAAAAAAAACAAGCAGCAGGCAATATTCAGCCTATGACTTATAGTTTGCCAATTCCTGCAAAAATCTGATGCAAATTTGATGCAAAAAGTTGCATCAGAAAAGTATGCATCAAAACAGACCAGTTATCGGGACGCCTGGGTGGCTCAGTTGGTTAAGCGGCTGTCTTCGGCTCAGGTCATGATCCCAGCGTCCTGGGATCGAGTGCCACATCGGGCTCCTTGCTCAGCAGGGAGCCTGCTTCTCCCTCTGCCTCTGCCTGCCACTCTGTCTGCCTGTGCTCGCTCGCTCTCCCTCTCTCTGACAAACAAATAAATTTAAAAAAAAAAATTAAAAAAAAACAACAAAAAAAAACCAGACCAGTTATGATTTGGATTTTTAAAAGCCTTTTCTATGACCATGATATATTAGGTAAAAAGTAAAAGCTATATATATACACTATAACCCAAATTTTTAACAAAAATTAAAAATGCAGCATATGCATAATACATATTATATATATATACATATATACATATATACATTTTTCTTTAAGATTTTACTGATTTGATAGTGAGAGACACAGCAAGAGAGGGAACACAAGCAGGGGGAGTGGAAGAGGGAGAAGCAGGCTTCCCGCTGAGTAGGGAGCCCGATGTAGGGCTCAATCCCAGGACTCTGGGATCATGACCTGAGCCAAAGGTAGACGCTTAATGACTGTGCCACCCAGTGGCTCCTAGATATATATATGTTTTATACATATATGCTATACAACAAAAATAGCCACAAATTCTTCCCATCTCTATATGTAAGACCCTTTGCAATGTCACTTTGTAGGTCTTCCCACCAAGAAGTGAACTTTACCACTTGAACCTGGGTTTGGCCATGTGCTTTGGTGACTAAGACATTAGCAAATGTGACACAATCAGAGGCTCAAAAGGTATTTGCACATTGGGGTTTGCTCTCCTGCTGCTACGTGAACCCTCAGTCATGACAGATAAGATATATATATGTCAGGATTAGATAATGAGAAATACCCACCAGTCCCGACCAATTGCCAACCAAGCCCATGAAACACTGCCAATATGTTGTCCTGCAGCTGACCTGCAGCTGACCATACACACATGAGTGGCCCAGCTGAGATCAGCAGAAGAAATGCCCAGCTGAGCCCAGCCTAAATTGCTGATCCCTGGAATAGTAAGCTAAATATATGGTTGGTTTCTTACACAGTAATGGGTAACTAATTGTGTGTGTGTGTGTGTGTTAAGAACACGGATAGCAGGGGCGCTTGGGTGGCTCAGTGGGTTAAAGCCTCTGCCTTCGGCTCAGGTCTCAGGGTCCTGAGATAGACCCTCCCATCAGGCTCTCTGCTCAGCAGGGAGCCTGCTTCCCCTCTCTCTGCCTGCCTCTCTGCCTACTTGGGATCTCTGTCAAATAAATAAATAAAATCTTAAAAAAAAAAAGTGGATAGCAAGCAAAATATCAGGGTTGATACTAAGGAAAATAGTTGAAATAAAGATTAATATTAATAACATAAGTACACATTTTGGTGTTTTCCAAATTTTCACTAAGAAATAGATAATGCCTTTGCATCCAAAAAAATTCAATGTCAGGGTCGCCTAGGTGGCTCAGTCAGTTGAACATCTAACTCCTGACTTCAGCTCAGGTCATGATCATCTTGGTGTTGTGGGATCAAGCCCTGCATCAGGCTCTATGCTGGGTGTGGAGCCTGCTTGGGATTCCCTCTCTGCACCCCCCACCTTTATGTGCTCTGTCTCTAGGAAAAAAAAAAACAAAACACCTCAACTTCATTTAAAAAACACATAATTCAATTATCAAAAAAGTATTTTTCAGTATTTTAGTGAAATACTGAGAGTATAAAAATACGGACATTCCTGACCTGATGCATTTGAAAGAGCTGAAAGAATTTACATTCTAGCAAAGTTTGAGGATAGTTACAGTTACATAGAAAACTAAACTGCAGTGCCTAGATGGCTCATTTTGTTGAGCTTAGGACTCCTGACTTCAGCTCAGGTCATGATCTCAGGGTCCTGAGACAGAGCCCCGAGGTAGCAGGCTCTTCACTCAGCACAGAGTTCGCTTAAATTATTCTCTCTCCTTCTGCCCCTTCCCCAACATACATGTGTGTGCTCTCTCTCTCCCTCTCTCTCTAAAATAAATAAAGAGGGGCACCTGGGTGGCTCAGTTGGTTAAGCATCTGCCTTTGGCTTATGTCATGATCCCAGCATCCTGGGATCAAGGCCCACATTGGGCTCCTTGCTCAGCAGGAAGCCTGCTTTTCCCTCTCCCACTGCCCCTCCCCCCTGCTTATGCTCTCTTTCTCTCTGTCAAATAAATAAATAATATCTTTAAAAAAATAAAAATAAACAAAAAAAGAAAATCGTAAAGAAAAAAAGAAAACTAAACTAATGAATAAAACCTGGTTTGGGGAAAGAACATAATCATAGTAGAATATTTGGCTCTGTTTTTAATGATATTTATGTAATTACAATAATGTAAACACCAAATGTTATGAGGTTTAAGGCAGAGAAGTAATGGGACAATTAGAAAGGATACTGGGGGGGGGGGGTGCGCCTAGGTGGCTCAGTCATTAAGCATCCGCCTTCGGCTCAGGTCATGATCCCAGAGTTCTGGGATTGAGCCCCGGATCGGGCTCCCTGCTCAACAGAAAGCCTGCTTCTCCTTCTCCCACTACCCCTGCTCGTGTTCCCTCTCTCACTGTGTCTCTGTCAAGTAAATAAATAAAATCGTTAAAAAAAAGGGGGGGGGGCGCCTGGGTGGCTCAGTGGGTTAAAGCTTCTGCTTTCGGCTCAGGTCATGATCCGAGGGTCCTGGGATCGAGCCCCACATTGGGCTCTCTGCTCTGAGGAGAGCGTGCTTCCTCCTCTCTCTCCCTGCCTGCCTCTCTTGCTTACTTGTAATCTCTGTCAAATAAATAAATAAAATCTTTAAAAAAAAAAAGGAAAGAAAGAAAAAAAGGATATTAGGAAGGCAAGAGAAGGTATCTTAAACCAAAAATTCAAGAGCAAAGCAGTTTTTTTTTTATTTCTTTTCAGCGTAACAGAATTCATAGTTTTTGCACCACACCCAGTGCTCCATGCAATGCATGTGTATATGTTATTCTTGAATAAATATCAAAATAAATAAGTAAAATGATTAAAAAGTATTGACTTCAGATAATAAAAACTAGAGAACGGAACTAGGGCAAAGGTCTACTGATTTTTGTTCAAAGTCACGTAGAACTCTTTGATTCGGACTATATATACTTTGAAAATAATAAAAATTTAAAGATATAAACAGTCTAGGAACCAATCCAAATATATATAAGCACTCAGTGTATGAAAATAGCAAAACTTCAAAACAGGAAAAATTATTCTTTAATTGACACTGGGATGACTGAATCATCTACTTGGGAAGGTGTACAATTAGACCCTGAACTCATACATATACTAAAATAAATCCTATAAATAAAAGGGTTAAGTGTTAAAGAAAAATTTTTTTTTAACTATACTGAACTATAAAAAATAACTGTTGCAAATTTCTACAAAAGGATCCAGAAAGATTCTCATGAAAGTACTCATCTTGTTTACTTCTGGGAAGAAGAAAGGGGGATGGGAATAATGTTTAAAGGAGAATATTTTAATTTTTACTCTGTAATGGTTTAAAACACTATTAAAGGTTTTTCAAATAATGTATATTACTCCTAGTTTTTAAATTTTAGTTTATAACTCTTTAGATAAAATACACAAAATGTTTAAGATAATTTAATCTTTTCCCAACTACAGATTAACTACTTAAAAGTAGATATTAAAAACATAAGTAAAATAAAATAAAAGTAGTTATTTAATGCCAGACATACTGAATAATAAAATCTATTTTCTCTTGCATAATGATTTGCTTTTTTTCTCACCGGCCAACAAGAAAAAAAAATTTCCCAGCCATTCCTTTTCTCTCCTTTCTCCCCATTTATAATCCATGAATCTATATGCACTCAATCATAGAGCTAGGCTCAAATCGTGGTTCCACCATTTACTTGTGGTAGGATCATAGTCAAATAATCTAATATCTTTGGGCTTCAATTGTCTTACCTGTAAAATGAGTCTAAATTCTACTCAATTTTCTTCACAGTGTTGATACAAGGATTAAATAAGAAAACATATAAATTGTCTGGCACAAGTATAATCTAAAAAGCTATCATCATATCATTATTAACCCTTTAAGAAATATAGGTTACTGTTTAAGTGTCTGGCATGTAACAGGCTTCAAAAATTTTCCTGCCTTGGGGCGCCTGGGTGGCTCAGTCCATGAAAGCCTCTGCCTTCGGCTTGGATCATGATCCTAGGGTTCTGGGATCGAGCCACATCAGGAGCCTGCTTCCCCCTCTCTCTCTATCTGCCTGCCTCTCTGCCTACCTGTGATCTCGGTTTATCAAATAAATAAATATCTTTAAAAAAAAATTTCCTGCCTTGAATAAACTATACTTCAATTGGCTGGTAATATTATCTAATAACTTGTTCCTATAGCAGCTACAGAAATCAAAAGGTGTTTCTAATCTTGTTTATATTAAGCACCAATTTACCGCTTACCCCCTGAAATCATTGTTTGATATTTTATTTGTGTGTCACTACATAAAAAACTACTTCCAAAATGAATTGCAAAAGAAAAAAGATTTAAACCTGCTTTAAGTCTTCTCTATTTCACAGTACTATTACACCTCCTTTAGTATATGAATCTGAGTAAAAGTTGTAAGCTACAATAGGAAATCCTGCATTTTTCTCAACTTTGGCCATTTTTTCATTCAATTTTTAAATATGTCCGTACCTACTAGGTGCAGGTCCTATGCCAGATGCTGATTATTAAAAAGGCAGCAAGAGAGACGTAACACTTGTCCTTATGGACAGCCTGACAAAAAGGCAAACAAAACAGTTAAATCTACAAATTAAGTATATAATTATAAACTTTGGTAAGTATTGTAAAGAAAAGAACAGGGTGCTGAGAGAAAGACTAAAAAAGGAATGAATCTTAAATTAATTATCTATATGGTACTGAATATAATATGGCCTGTAAAAGTACAAAAAAGAACTTTCACCTAAGGTCATCTGGAAGAGTTTATTCACAGGCAGAATAGTGAGGTGGTTGAGAGAATCAATTCTAGAGCCAGACTGCCTGGGTTTTAAACTAGCCTCTACTCATCAGCTGTGACATGAACAAGCCACTTAAATTCTCGTGCCTCAATTTCCACATGTCACTGGGGGAAATATTTATACCTTTCTAAAGGGCTATTATAAGGAGTGAGTTAAATTCTTTCATTTTATTTGGAAAACTGTCAAATCCACAAAAAAGTTAAAAGAACTTGCAATAGGTGTTAACTCATAAGAACCTGTTTCTACCAGATGAACTAATATTTCTAGAATGTTTAGAAGAGTTTCTGGCACACAGTAAGCATCATATCACTATGTAAACAGTAATATTAAATTAGAGTAAATTAAACTGTTAGAAAATGACTTGTACAATAATTTCAGAGAAAACTAGTCATTTTCTCTTGAGAGCCTAGAGAACATCTTAAATGATGGGAGGGAGAGGAAGAAAGGGGAAGAGAGAGAGGAAAAGACAGAAAAGAAAGAAAAGACAGGGGCATGTAAGAAGAAGAAAATGGAGAAAAACCCCAAGGTTTGCCCAACATCAACACTTTATTGAAGGTCAACAGCGCACTCTACTGGACCCACATCTCTTCTACACACTAGGCAAAAATAACAAATGCTACTGCTGTACTAAATCAAAAAATATAACTGCTTTTAGAAAAGTATACAGTTGATGTTAGATTGATTTAATGAATAAATAAAAATCAGGTATAGGCACAAGAATGAGTCTATAGCAATACCTCAGCTGTTGTGAAGATTTAATAAAAGAGTAAAGAGAACGGAAATAAATTCTGGAGAAAATGATTATGCATGGTGGAACAAAGTAAAATCAGAATGGTAATACTATTAAAAAAATAATGTTTCTCTTAACTATATTTCGACCTGGAGACCTTTAATGTTTGAATTATCAGTAAAAAAGAGAATCTAAAATGTAAGGAAAGAGAATAGCAGTGGACAATGGAAGATAATTATGTAAGGAGGAGGTATTGACATGATTTTCTGACTTGAAGAGACAGCAAGGACACTTGAGATGATAGGATGGTAAAAAGACAACTATCCAATCCTCCAATCGACAGGCTGGAAACTAAATTATTTCAATGGAAACTATGAAAATTATAAAGAAAAACTTAAACTTTAAACTTAAAAAGTTTAATGTTGAATTCAGAGGAAAAGAGAAATCGTTAATTATTTTTTATCATTACCTTTATGAAGGAAAGTTTTTCAAAAGAAAGAAAAACTATGGATTTAAAATGTATAGAGACTGCAACATTTACATTTTTGTAGGGGTAAGAGAACGAAACCATTAATTTATGAATCCAAATAACTATTCTCCCAAAAATAAATTCTGTCTTCCCTGTATCATAAGAACCAAAACAGAGGGGTGACGGGATGGCTCTGTGTGTTAAGAGGCTACCTTCAGCTCAAGTCATGATCCCAGGGACCTGGGATCAAGCCCTGCATCAGGCTCCCTGCTCAGCAGGGACCTGATTTTCTGTCTTTCTGCTTGCGCTACCCACCCCCTTCCCCCGCTGCTGTGCTCACTCTCTCTCTCTACCTGTGTCAACTAAAACAGACAGGATCTTAAAAAAAAAAAAAAGAAACAAAATAGAAAAAGCATCCTTAGAATTTAGATGTGTTAGAGCTAAAAGCGATATAAAGTATATTAAATCTAGTCCCATCTTCTTTTCCCTCCGATTTGAAGAAACAAGTCCTGAAAAAAAGTTACTCCCAAGTCTCTCAATTTATCTTATTCAACCTGTTTAGTTTATCTTGATTAAAATGTGATCTATCAATCTACCAAATGTGATACATGTGATATATTAACTAAGAAAAGATCTAAAATATGGACTGTACTTTAAACATTACTTAATCTAAGGTTTTGGTGATAAACTAATTTCAGAAGCTGCTATACAATATTAAATCTTACAAAACTATTTCCTTATGAAATCACATATTCCAAAATTGACAGAAAACACTTTTGTGATTTATAATAAGCCACTCAGCAAATATTAAGAAGTGTTATACAATGGGGAAAGAATAGCAATATGCAAAAGAAGGAAACTTAACCATCATCATATACTCCACTCAAATATTAAGTTAAAATAAAGACTTGAACATAAGACCCAAAATCATAAAACTCTTAGAAGAAAACATAGGTGGTAAGTTCGTTATGTCAGGTCTTGGCAATGATTTTTTAAGTCTGACCAAAATCAAAAACAACAAGCCAAAAATAAACAAATGTGACTATATCAAACTAAAAGACTTCTGCCAGTAAAGGAAACCATCAGCAAAATAAAAAAGCAACCTACTGAATAGGAAGAATAATTTGTAAATCCTATGTCTGATAAGGGGCTAGTATCCAAAATATATAAAGAACTCATATAACTCAATAGCAGAAAAGCCAACCAATCCAATTTAAAAACGGGCAGAGGGACACCTGGCTGGCCCAGTCAGTAGACAACCCACCTCTTGATTCCATGGTCATGAGTTCAAAGCCCACATTGGGCATGGAGCCTGTTTAATAAATAAAATAAAAATGGGCAGAAGATCTAAATAGACATTTTTCTAAAGAAGACATACAAATGGCCAAAAGGTATATAAAGATACTCAACATCATTAATCATCAGGTAAATGCAAATCAAAACCACAATGAGCTCTCATCTCATAAGCTGTTAGAATGCCTATTATCAAAAAGATAAGAAATAACAAATTTTGGTGACGATGTACAGCAAAGGGAACCCTTGTGCACTGTTGGTGGGAATGTAAATCAGTGCAGCCACTATAGAAAATGGTATGGGTGTTATTGAAAAATTAAAAATATAACCACCATATATGATCCAGCAATTCCATGTATGGGCATTGATCCAAAGAAAATAAAAACACTCAAAAAGATATATGGGGGAGTCAGGTAACTCAGTCAGTTAAGCATCTGACTCTTGATTTCACCTCAAGTCATGACCTCAGGGTCATGAGATTGAGTCCCACACTGGGCTCTGTGCTGGGCATGGAGCCTACTTAGGATTCTCTTTCTCCCTCTTCCTCTGAAGAAAAAAGATTATGTACCCCTGTGTTCACTGCAGCATTATTTACAATAGCTGAGTTACAGAGGGGTGCCTGGGTGGTTCAGTCAGTTAAGCATCTGACTTTGGCTTAGGTCATGATGCCAGGGTCCTGGGATAGAGGTCTGCATCAGGCTCTGTGCTCAGCGGAGAGATGGCTTGTCCCTCTCTCCCTCCCCCTGCTCATACTCTCTTTCCCTCTCAAGTAATAAAATAAAATAACAATAGCTGAGATACGGAAACAACCTCAGTGACAAATGGATAAAAAAATGTATATATACACAATGGAATAATTATTCAGTCATAAATAAGAATGAAATCTTGACATTTGCAACAATGTGAAAAGACCTCAAAGACATTATGTAAGTGGGTAAGTCTGACAGAGAAAGATAAATATGGCATGATCTTGCTTATACGTAAAACCTAAAAAAAACCAAAAACACGTACACAAAGAAGTTCATAGAGAACAGATTGGTGGTTGCCAGAGGCAGGGGGGTAGAGTGGGAGAAGTGGGTGAAGGGAGTGAAAGGCACAAACTTTCAGTTATAAAATAAGTCATAAAGATGTAATGTATAGCATGGTGACCATAGTTAACACTATATTTTATATTTGAAAGTTGCTAAGAGAGTAAATCTTGAAAGTTCTCATCATAAAAAAAAGTTTGTAACTATAAAAGGTGATCATTTCAAAATGTATGCAAATATCAAATCATTATGTTATAAACTTGAAAATGTCAATTACACCTCTATTCAAAAGGAAAAAGAGAGAAAAGGGAGAAAGGTTATACCAGTAGCGAAGTAAGTTTCTAAACAATACCTCTACACTCAAAGAATCCTTTCTTTAAATAAATTACCTCTACTCATATCCCCATTATTCTTTCTTACATTGATGGAAATGATCAGTCCTCGTTCTTTGAAAAACTAGAGGTATTATCTAGTGCTAAATGTCCACGAGATTTACACTAAAAATGCTACCATCCACTTTTAAAATTAAGATGACAGTCAAAACACACAAATCTACACTGGGGAACCTGGTGCTCACTCAGTTAAGTGTCTGACTCTCAGTTTTCAGTCAGGTCATGATCTCAGAGTTCGTGAGATCCAGTTCCGCATAAGGCTCCATGCTCAGCTTAGAGTCTTCTTGGGATTCTCTCCCTATGCCCCCTACCCGTCCCCCTGCTCTCAGAAGCATGCTCTCTCTCTAAAATGAATAAATAAAATCTCTAAAACACATACACAAATCTATAGGTTGACAATTTATCAAAATTTACCAATTTACCAAAAAATGAAAATATTAACTACAATCTTACATTTTGTACTAATAATGTTTCTATTGTAACTGGTTATTCTAATTTTATATGGAAGAAAAAAATAACATTGAAAATATAGATCATGTTACCTAAGTATTTGTGAGTTTTTCCCTAACCATTCAGAAAGTACTTAAAATTTTATATTCATGTTTTTGACTATAGACTACCAAAAAAAGAACAAATATTAGAGCTTAACCACATGGTTTTTCTATCATTGCGGTACTTTATATATGTTGAATTAGTATGGCATATACCACTTACACCTTTTTACAAACAAAAGTTCTATCTCATACTACTGAAATGTTATCATTTGAGTTACTAGGTTGAATTGAGGAACTTAGTTTAACAGTCTTCAAACTTAAAAGAAATTATCAGAAACCCATACTTTTAGTATTATAAATAATAAATCACCCACCTGTAACAAATATTGCATTTCTACAGCAATATAGTTATACCACCAATAGCCAAGGAAACAAAACACAAATTCTGGTTTAAAAATATAACTGATAAAAAAGATATGGATATACAAGTATATATACAATTACACCTTACCAATAAGAGGACCATAATAAATGATTAACATTGTATATAACCAGAAGGAGAAATCAATCAAAGCACTTGGCTTAAAATTAAGGTACCTAGCCAGGAACTCTGCTTCTAATTGGTCTAGACTCTAAAGCAGGTGCAGCCATAGACATCCTTAACAGATATTAAAAGAACTTGTTACGTAGTTGTAAACCTAATTCCTCAAAATTAGTATCAATCAATACTATATAATACATTTTAGCAGCATTCAAAGATAACTACATATACTAATATTATTAATATTATGTAATATCTTTATTACCAACATACAACTATTTAACCATTTGCTGCTGCTACTACTACCACTACTGTTGCTACTTCTACTACCACTTACCACTTAATAAGCCCTAAAATATGCCAAGTGTATTTAATCACTTTATAAATATTATAAATATTTATAAATTTTTTAGGTACTATTACTATCCCCATTTAACAAACAGGGAAATTGAAGTAGCAATAGTTTAAAAACTTCATCAAGGTTACACAGGTAGTAAAAAGCAGAGCTGTGATTAAAACCCAGGCAGTCTGATTTAAGTTCATTCTCTTAACCAATAAAAACAAAACAAAATTTAAAAATCCACTTCTCTAGGTGCACCTGGGTGGCTCAGTCAGTTAAGCGTCTCTTTATTTTGGCTCAGGTCATAATACCACAGTCATGAGATCAAGTCCCAGGTTGGGCCCCACACTGAGCGTGAAGCCTGCTTAAGATTGTTTTTCCCTCTTCCCCCATCTCTCCCCTTACACAATGGCTTGCATCCATGCACTCACTCTCATTCTCTCTCCATATATATATATATATATATATATATATATATATGTAATTGATTAATTTTATTTGGTCTCCACTTATTTTTTTAAAAAATCCACTTCTCTTATTTTAGCTATTTTTTTAAAAAATTTTATTTATTTATTAGACAGAGATCACAAGTAGGGAAAGAAGCAGACAGAGAGAGAGGAGGAAGCAGGCTCCCCGCAGAGCAGAGAGCCAGATGTGGGGCTCGATCCCAGGACCCTGAGATCATGACCTGAGCCAAAGGCAGAGGCTTTAACCCACTGAGCCACCCAGGCACCCCTATTTTAGCTATTATTAATCACGTCTTATCCTATGCTTGATTTCTTTATTCTTGAGGCTTCTACATAATATTTCTTCCCTTTATGTTGGTATGAGAATCCTGCTTCGATGACTCCAGGATTTCTAAGAGGCATTTTAGAGAGAATGTATAATAAAGTGATTAAAGCATTTGCCAGAGCATCATACTGCTTACACAGGATTTAGCTCTAATAGTTGCCAGATTTGTGACCTTAACCAAATTACTTACTTCTCAGAGTATTCTTATCTCTGTAAAATAGGAATAACAATATTACCTGCCTATGCCATTGTAAGAATTCAAGAATATTCTACTAGCAGGGGCGCCTGGGTGGCTCAGTGGGTTAAAGCCTCTGCATTCGGCTCAGGTCATGATCCCAGGGTCCTGGGATCGAGCCCCACATCGGGCTCTCTGCTCAGCGGGGATCCTGCTTCCCCCTCTCTCTATGCCTGCCTCTCTGCCTCCTTGTGATTTCTGTCAAATAAATAAACTCTTTAAAAAAAAAAAAAAGAATATTCTACTAACAAATATTTATTGGGCAACTAATACACACTATATGCTATTTTAGGTACTAGAGATACACATGAAAAAGACTGACACTATATTCTAACAGAGCAGATGGATAAAAACAGGTAGGCAAAGAAATTCAAATACTAAGAGCTATGAAAATAAGGCAATGTTAAAGAAAATGAGGGATAAAACATAGGCAGAGGCAAATATATAGCTTATAGTATTATTGACAATAGTAAAAGCTCCTGAGATGACTTCAACTACATGCCTTCTGTGAAGATAAACAACAACTTTCCCCCTACTTGGCATTTTTAAGAATTTAAACGAAGACTATTCAAGGCCAGGGAATACAGTTTTCATTCACCCAGCCTTTATTAGGTTCCTAGCACAAAGCTAGGTGCTTGAAACATAAAGATGAATAAAACAGTCACAGCCTTCAAGGAGGTCTCAATATACTACAGAACCTGGTGTTTCCTTAATGGAACTTAGAACCTTGCAGAGAAGATAATAGGGATAAGTTGTTAAAATTCTAGAAGTACAAGGAACATTTCAGATGGGAATCTAACCCCAAATTGGGGATATCAAGGAAGGCTTTCTGAAGAATTAGCAGAAGTTAATATGGAGCAGAAAGGGCAAAAGAAAACAATACGTTTATAAAGGGCTTATGACTATACAGATAAACAGGAAGACTTAGATGCCATCTAAAGACTTCTGGAATTTGTCCCCATAATCAATGAGTTTGTTCATTTCCTACCAGAAAAATCAAAAGTATAGACAGAATATATGAAGCAAAAGTTTTAAGATATAGGATATCAGGTAAGAAAGAGTGATCTCTGAGAGACAGGAAATAAATGAGATAGGCCCTATGATTGCCTAGGCTTACTGTCTTGAGAGAATTTCTACTCTGTGCCCCAGGGAAGGGGAACCCAGATTTAGCCCAGCAAACCTTAGTTGAAGAGACATTGCTCTTTAGTCCAGGAAATCAGAGAAGACTCAAGTTCATAATACTAAAGTAGAGAGAGCTGCACAAAGAATGATTTCCAGAGATCTGTAAAGGGACCTCTCAAGTATCTAACATAGTATTGATCAACATATGTGAGAGAGTAAACAAACCAAGACAGTGGAAAGAAACACCCGAAATGATGAGGCACTCACACAGGGCATGGAATAGTGCCTGTTCCCACCAGCCAGACCAGAAAAACCTAACAATTCATAGAGCATTAGGTAGAGAACCCTGAAGGAACTAGTAAACTACAACTACATTCTGCTCAGGTCCCACCTGACAAATTCTAAAAGCAAACCCGAAAAGATCAAGTTGACTCCAAGTAACTTAACTACATCTCAGAACAAAACTTGTGGGTATTAAGGAGGGCATATATTCCATGGAGTGCTATATGCAAACAATGAATCATGGAACACTACATCAAAAACTAATGATGTACTATATGGTGACTAGCATAACAGAACAAAATTTTTAAAAAACAACAAAACTGGAGCATTTATGGAAATATAGTAACATCCGGGACACCTGGGTGATTCAGTCAGTCAAAGTGTCTGCCTTGAGCTCAAATCATGATCCTGGGGTCCTGGGATCAAACCCTGAATCGGGCTTCCTGCTCAGCAGGGAGTCTGCTTCTCCCTCTCCCTCTGCCACTCCCCCAGCTCCTGATCTCTCCCTCTCTCTCTCACTCACTCTCCCTCTCACATAAATAAATTCTTTAAAAATATATATACGTAATAACATTCAACACCCAGCAGGTAAAATTCACATCATCTTAAATTTAATTTAAAAAAACCAAGCATGATTCCATTTATATAAAACTATGGAAATGAAAACTATCTATAGTGACTGAAAAAAAACTTAAGGATGCCTGGGGATGGGGGGAATTGGGCAAAAAACAGATCCACTGGTCTATCTTAGGATGGATCTTTTCCAGGCCTTATTTTATAGTATCATATCTTGTACAGGCCATCAGAAAATATTTGGTTCCCCAATTTTACAGATCTTATGTTAACACATTTCATTATATAATATCAAAAAAGTCACATTCTATACTGTCACCACCACTATCATCAGGAAAGTCTTTAAGTATCATAAAACTGCCAAGCCCACAGTGGAATATACAGTTCTTCAAAATACTGATTTTCACTTAAAAAATTTTATCAGACTTTACTTTATTTTCAAGAATTACCATCATTCAAAAAAAAAAAAAAAAAAAAAAAAGGATTACCATCATTCATCTGTCTTTCATTCTTCCAAGTAAAAATGTCCCATGAAAAAAAGTAGCTAGGTTCAGCTAACAATCCAAACTATGCTACAAGTGCTGTTCCTCAAGATAATCATCCTACTCCTATATGCAAAACATTTTGAGTACTACTCACTTCTTCACACAGAATGTTAAAAAAGCTTAAGGTCTTAGTAACTTTTACTACTTCATCAAGGACATTCTTAAGTGTAACTGGCTTTTTTTTAACTGTGTACTAATGACAGTGAAGAAAACTACTATTAAAACAGCCTGGTACCACTATCTTGATTGTGGTAAGGTTCTGACAATTTTATCCATTGTTGCTTTTGCACCATCAATGCAAATGTCAAGACAGTTTTCAAAAAGGCAAATGACATCCTATTATTACTATTATTATATGCCTGAGAAAAAAACAACAGTAATCTTTAGAGTTCCTTGGACTACTCCTTGAAAATGATCTGCTCTAAGGACACTGAGAAAAATTATCAGGAAGTAAAGTCCACAACGTTAGAACGTACAAGAGGAAAAAACCTTTCGGATTTTCTAATCCAATTCTTTCATTTTATAAATGAGGAAACGGGGCTCAAAGAAAATAGCTTTTCTCACCTCACATATTAGTAGTAGAGATATGATAGCACTTAGAGGACTTCTGAATTATTTTCTACTACACTTTGTATTATATGACTACTTTTTTTAAATGAGTTTAGCAAATTCCACCTTTTCCTTCTTTAAACTGAACAGTGGCATAAATACATACATTTTGTGGAGAAAAGGAATTTGTCTTTCCTAATGGAGAGTTGAGTTTTGTGGTCATGCCTGAAGCAACTTTTGCATCCAAATGATGTACCTCCTTTTCAAAACAATGACGCTTTCTAATCTGTAAACACAGAACCAAAATGAAGTTTAATGTAACAAAAATGTGAGCAGGCCAATTATTTTTAAAGGTCAAAACAGTTTTCGGTATGTTTTTAGCATTAAAAAAAGATGACTTTTTCTAACTGGCAATAATCAAATAATTTTAAAAAAATAAAAATAAACACCTTATAACTCTCAAATCCTAACCAAAATGGCTTTAGTCATGTGTCAAAACTATAGTATTGTAAAATGATCTTTCCATAAATAGTCCTACCATATGGATATCAAGTGTGGTATTATAGCAAAGTTCAATTACATATCTAATTGGAAAGTAAAAGCAAATAAAAATAAAGCTTCATTCTAAATCGTAAAAACTCAAGGCGGCTGAGGGGCTCAGTTGGTTGAGTGTCCGTCCAACTCTTGGTTTTGGTTTGGTCATGATCTCAGGGTTGCGGGATAGAGCCCTATGTGGGGCTCCATGTGAACCTACTTGAGATTCTCTTTCCCTCTCTCTCTGCCCTTCCCCTTCAAACTCTCTCTCTCAAATAAGTAATTCTTTAAAAATATATATAAATTGAAAAAATTCAGAATAAAACTTTAAAATGTAAATAGTCATGATTTCCTATGACAAAATAAATTATTTGATTAATGTTACCATTACTTACTAGATATTTCATAATTCAAATTGTATTTGACTAAATTTCTTCTATAAATCCCACTAAGTTTTTTTTTTTTTCCCAAACTGTCTATGACTTTTACTACTTGTCAAAAACTTATTTACTTAAATTATGAAGGGGGTAATCCCATTCCTACCAAAAAAAGAAACGAGAGTCAATTAAGTCAGAGAATAAATGTTTTATGTTGACCCCTTTCACACAATATCCAATTCTATGTATACATCTTGGAGAAGAAAATATATACAGATTCATACTTCATTTGTAACCAGTACTTTTCCAAAACTAAACTAGCTCATTGTATTTCTAAAATCAAGGTTTGGGGCACCTGGGTGGCTTAGTGGGTTAAGCCTCTGCCTTCGGCTCAAATCATGATCTCAGGATCCTGGGATGGAGCCCCACATAGGGCTCTCTGCTCAGCAGGGAGCCTGCTTCCCCCTCTTTCTCTGCCTGCCTCTCTGCCTACTTGTGATCTCTCTCTCTCTGTCAGATAAATAAATAAAATCTTTAACAAAAAAAATTAAATTAAAATCAACTTTGGAAATTAATAAAGATTATATGTAGAATAGATATACTACAGAAGAGTGCAAACAGTTTTTGAGTATATTCAATTAGAAATATATAATTATCTATAAAGAATATGCTAATTAATTATAATAATCTCTTTATTTATAACTAAGTCTATCAAAGTCCCAGCCTACCTCCCTACCTCACTGCCATGAACTCTATGACAAAATACTGTATTCATGTATGAAAAACACATTTCTTATAAAATATTTAGTAATTGAGGTCTTTCAGTAATTTTTAGAAAGAAACATTTTATAATGTATTGATATTAAAACTCAACAAGTAAGAGTAAAGCTTGTCATTATACTAAAACTATCAATAACAAAAATATTCATGACATAAATATTCATATCAAAGATATTTTGGCCAAAAGAAAATGCAATCATTAGGTAAAAACAACAGAGTTAAACAGTACAAAGTATCTACATTATCAGTGCATGCATTAACTACATATTTTACCATCAAATTCCTCATATATAGAAAAGTACCATGCAGTTTCACTTTAAAGACATGTTATAATGAATAATCTACTATAATAACAAACTCCTTTGTAATGAATAACTATATAAAATAAAGTTATAATAATTTACGATTTATGTCCATGATACAACCCAAGTAAATTCTACAAGTGCCACTGAAAACTTGATTGATATTTGACTCCCATGTGCAGCGATAACGGTATCATTTCACTGCCAATAAACTGTTTACCTGCTGTGTAGTTTCTAAGGGTCGAATTCTTTTCTTCTCTACTTGAAAATCATCATTTTCATCTCTTTTTATGGATGCCTGTTTCTTGGCAGATAGCTTTGCAGCCAGCGTAGTTTTTTCAGGAGAATCTTATATAAGAAGTCATAAAAATTAGCATAAAAAACTTACAATTAGGCAATTTTTCTAGGAAAAATTTGAGTCAAGATGTTATGACTTCTCAAAATTTCATTAACACATTTAAAACATGAAAAGTTCAACATGTTTAAAAGCATTTCTTTACTACTGAGTTTACCTAAAAAAGATATAACATTTGAGAAATAGGCTTTCAATAGCAAAGTCCAATTCTGCTTTAACAGGTTTATGCTTTTGTAAATGACTCCCGATAATGTGGTTTAAAAAATACAACTGTAAGTGTCTCACAAGAAAATGTATTTCATTTATATAAAAATCTTTCTTTACAGTTTCTCAATGTTTCTTCCCCACTAAGCTTCTACATGTTTTTTGGGCTTGAAAATACAGTAGAATCAAGCTCTTATAATCTGTCCTTTAATGCTACTACTCTGAAGATCATCAATGAGCTCTTAATCACCAAATATTAACCCACTTAATAGATGTGAACACTAGGTTTTTAAGAAGTCAAGTTAAGGGGCATCTGGCTGGCTCAGTGGGTTAAGCCGCTGCCTTCGGCTCAGGTCATGATCTCAGGGTCCTGGGATCGAGCCCCGCATCGGGCTATCTGCTCAGCGGGGAGCCTGCTTCCCCCTCTCTCTCTGCCTGCCTCTCTGCCTACTTGTGATCTCTCTCCCTGTCAAATAAATAAATAAATAAAATCTTAAGAAAAAAAAAGAAATCAAGTTAATATGCCCAATATGATACAGCTAGTAAGAGGCAGAGCCTGGATATGACTGACTCCTACTGTCTGACTCCAAAATCCATCAGTCTAACTTCTAGGGATACAGCCAAACTTAACACTATCTTCTTGAAATACCACAAACACAATTCCTTTTTCCTTAATTTCTGTAACACTTTTCTTAACTGTTCCTATACATTGGTTTCTCCTCTTCCCTAAATGTGAGTGTTTTTAAAAGTACCTTCCTTCCTCTCAGCTCTTCTCTATACATCCCCTCCATTCCCAGGGCTTGAATTCATTTAACAAGCATTTATTTTACTGAGTCCATACAATTTCAGACACCATGCAAAACAATGGAAAAGAAACAGCCTCGGGCCTTAAAAGATTTATAGACTATTAGAGGAGAAAGCCCTAAAAGCAAGTCCAATATTATTTTCAAAAACCAAGTTTGAGTCTGTAAAACCACAAGTAAATCTATGCTACACAGCATTGATTTTCGAGCTTTTTCTGAGAGGGCTATATTTTTTAAAGAAATATTGCTTAAAATTTCCAAAATAGAATAAAAGATCTAGAACATCCCTGACTCATTGTCCCATCCCCCCAACAGACCATATTTTTTCCTATGACTCTTAGGAACACGGTTTAAATACCACTATATTCTAGGGGCACCTGGGTGATGGACTCCTGATTTTGGCTAAGGTCATGGGATAAGCCCTGTGTCAGGCTCTGTGCTGGGCATGGTACCCACTCAAGATTATCTCTCTCAGGGGTGCCTGGGTGGCTCAGTGGGTTAAGTGACTATCTTCAGCTCAGGTCATGGTCCCAGGATCCTGGGATAGAGTCCCACATCCAGCTCCATGCTCAGAGGAAGTCTGCTTCTTCCTCTCTCTCTGCCCCTCCCCTCACTCATGGGCAGGCGTGAGATCTCTCTACCTCTGGATCCCTCCCCCCACCACTCACATTCTTGAGTCCTCTAAATAAATTAACATCACTATATTCTAAAATCTTAATGGTCTTGTCTTTCACACCTAGGTCTTTTTTTTTGGGGGGGGGGGCTATACAATTCCATTTTATTAGTATCAGACAGTGGGCTTAAAGTTTTATATAGATCAGCTCCTTCTACCATCCCATGAAGTAACAAGTATTATTTTACAATTGGAGAAACTGATACATAGAATAGAGTAAGTGCCCAAGATAAAAAATGGAATTGATTCCAAATCAGGTTCCAACATAATCCAATACCTTTAAGTTTTTTGGGTTTTTTTTTAAGATTTTATTTTTAAATAATCCCTACACCAAACACAGGGTTGGAATTCAAACCCAGAAACCCAGAGATTAAGAATCTCACGCTTTATTCACTAACCCAGCCAGGTGCCCCTTTTTAACTTTTTTTTTTTTTTTTTAAGTAAGCTCTGTCTCCAACATGGGGCTTAAACTCATGACCCTGAGACCAAGAGTTCCATGCTCTGCTTACTGAGCCAGACAGGTACCCAATATCTTGAAGTTTTAAAAAGTTATCAACTAATGTAAGCCCATTGTGAAAGATGTAAGCAAATGAAAAGTATAAATAAGAAACAGTAAAATGCCATCCACTTCCCTTCCTCCCTTCCCACTTGCTCATTTCTTATTCTTCCTCTCTGAAGTAATAACTATTTATCTTTCAGCTTGAATCCTTCCAGATGACTTTTTTCTTTTTATCATTTTTTTTCATCATAGTAAGTGTACTCTTTTATCCCTATCCTATTTTCTCACCCCCCCCTCTGCCCCTCTTCCCCTCTGGTAACCATTAGTTTGTTCTCTATAGTTAAGAGTCTTTTTCTTGGTTTGTCTCTATTTTTTCATCCTTGGCTCATTTGTTTTGTTTCTCAAATTCCACAAATGAGTGAAATTGTACATTATTTGTCTTTCTCTGGTCTAACATTATACTCTCTAGTTCTATATTGTTGGAAATGACAACATTTCATTCTTTTAACGAATGAATAATATTCCATTATATGTATACGATGGGATACTACACACACACACACACATATCACATCTTCCTTATCTAGTCATCTATCAGTGGATACTTGGGTTGCTGTTATAATTTGGCTATTCAATTAATGCTGCAGTAAACATAAGGGTGCATGTAACCCTTTGAATTAGTGTTTTTGTATTTTGGGGGATAAATACCCAGTAGTGCAATTCCTAGATTGTAGGGTAGTTCTATTTTTTATTCCTTTGTTTTTAAAGATTTTATTTATTTATTTGACAGAGAGAAAGAGAGCAAAAGCAGGGGGCAAGGGGACAGAGGGAGAAGGACAAGCAGACTCCACTGAGCGGGGAGCCAAATGCGAGACTCATTCCCAGGACGAGATCATAACCAGAGCTAAAGTCAGACACCTAACTGACTGAGCCCCCACATGCCCCAGGGTAGTTTCATGTTTAATTTTTGGAGGAACTTCCATACTATTTTCTATAGTGGCTACACCAGTTTGCCTTCCAACCAACAATGCAAGAAAGTTCCTTTATCTCTACATCCTTGCCAACACTAGTTTTCTTGTGTTTTTTATTTTAGCCATTCTAACAGGTATGAGGTGATCTAACTGTGGTTTTGATTTGCATTTCCTTGATGGTAAGTGATGCTGACCATCTGGTCAATACACGTGACCACCTGTTCACGTGTATTGGCCATCTGTATATCTTCTTTGGAGAAATGTCTGCTCATTTTTGAGCATTTTGTCTATCCATTCTTTAATTGGATTATTTCTTTTTTGGGTGTTGAGTTGTATCAGTTTTTCACACATTTTGGATATAACCCTTTTCAGATATTTCATTTGCAAATATCTTTTCCCATTCAGTAGGTTGCCTTCTAGTTTTGTTGGTTGCTTTCTTTGCTGCACAGCAGCTTTTTATTTTGATGTAGTACCAGTAATTTGTTTTTGCTTTTATTTCCCTTGCCTTAGGAGACATATCTAGAAAAACACTGCTATAGCCAATGTCAGAGATTACTGCCTGTGCACTCTTCAAAGATTTTTATGGTTTCAGGTCTTACATTTAAGTCTTTGATCCATTTTGAGTTTATTTTTGTATATGGTGAAAGAAAGTGGTCCAGTTTCATTCTTTTGCATGTGCCTGTCCAGTTTTCCTAACACCATTTGTTGAAGAGACCCCATTTCCCATTGTATACTCATTCCTCCTTTGTCGAAGCTTGATTGACCATGTAGCTGTGGGTTTATTTCTGGATTTTTTGTTCTATTCCATTGATCTGTGTGTCTATTTTTTGCCAGTATCATACTACTTTAATTACTACTGCTTTGTACTGTAACTTGAATTGTGGTACCTCTAGTTTTTTTTTTGTTTTTTTTTTACGATTTTATTTATTTATTTGACAGAGAGACACAGCAAAAGAGGGAACACAAGCAGGGGGAGTAGGAGAGGGAGAAGCAGGCTTCCCCCTGAGCAGGGAGACCAATGTGGGGCTTGATCCCAGGACCTGGGGATCATGACCTGAGCCAAAGGCAGATGCTTAACAACTGAGCTACCCAAGCACCCTAGTTTTGTTTTTCTTTTTCAAGATTGCTTTGGCTATTGAAGCAAAACAATGAAAGTTCTATGTCACATCAATAAGAGAAGGAATAAAAGCCACATATCACTTCAACAGATGCAAAAAAAGCATCTGACAAAGTACAACATCCATTCATGAAAACCCTCTGCAATGTAGGTCTAAGGGAACATATCTCAACATAATAAAGGCTTTATATGAAAAACCCACAGCCAACATCACATTCAGTGGTGAAAACCTGAGAGTTCCCTTAAGTTCAGGAATAAGGCAAGGATGTCCACTCTCATCACTATAATCAACATAGTACTGAAGTCCTAGCCACAGCAATTAGACAAACTAAAGAAATAAAAGGCATCCAAATTGGTAAGGAAGAAGTAAAACTTTCCCTAATTGCAGATGACATAACACTATAAGAAACCCTATATAAGAAACTATATATAAGCCCTAAAAACTCCACCAAAAAATTACTAGAGCTGATAAATGAATTCAGTAAATTTGCTGCATACAAAATCAATGTACAGAAATCTAAGCACAGAATGTACAGAAATTCTTAAAGATTTATAATGAAGCAGCAGAAAGGGAAATTAGTGATCCCATTTACAACAGCACCAAAAAAATAAAATAAAATACCTAGAAATAAACTTAACCAAAGAGGTGAAAGACTTGTACTCTGAAAACTAAAACGCTAATGAAAGAAATTCAAGATGACTCAAAGAAATGGAAAAACATTCCACACCCATGGGCTGGAAGAACGAATATTGTTAAAATGCCAAAACTATTAAGAGCAATCTACAGATTTAATGCAATCCCTATCAAAATACCAACAGCGTTTTTCACAGAACTAGAACAAACAATCCTAAAATTTGTTTGGAACAACAAAGGCCTTTCATACCTAAATCTTTCATCTGCCTGGAATGTATTTTTGTTTATGGCATAAAGTAGGACTCAAATTTAAATATTTTCATATGGATATCTAAGTACCACCTATAAAAAAAAGTCCCTCCTTAGTCCTCTGCTCTGTAAACATACTTTTTTTTTTTTTTTTTTTAAAGTAATCTCCACACCCAGCGTGGAGCCCAATGCCAGGCTTAAACACACAACCCTGAGATTAAGACCTGAGCTGGGATCAAGAGCCAGACACTTAACCAACTGAGTCACCTGGGCACCCCTAGAGGTAGTTCTATAAATAATCAAGTTTTGGGACACCTGGGTGGCTCGGTAGGTTGAGCCTCTGCCTTTGTCTCAGGTCATGGTCTCGGGGTCCTGGGATCAAGCCCCAAATCAGGCAGGCTCCCTGCTTGGTGGGAAGCCTGCTCCCCAGCCCCGTGCCCTGCCTGCCTCTCTGCTTACTTGTGATCTCTCTGTCAAATAAATAAATAAAATCTTTAAAAATCAAGTTTCTAGATACATGTGGAACTGAATTTGGGTTCCCTATTGTTTTCCACTGGTCTAACATGTGCTAATACTAAACTGTTTCAATTATCATAGCTTTATATATAAAAAATCAGGATATCTCATAGATCAATTCCTCTCACCTTGACCTGGTTCTTGAAGAATGTCTTAGTCCTTTGCATTTCCATATATATTTTAGAAAAGATTTTTCTAATTTTGAGCTCTGCAATTTTTTGTCAAACTGGTAAAATACCCACAGAATGAATCTAGATCTTGGTTCTCAACTGGGGCACTTTTTTTTTTTTTTAATTTATTTATTTGACAGACAGAGACCACAAGTAGACAAAGAGGCAGGCAGAGAGAGAGAGGAAGCAGGCTCCTTGCTGAGCAGAGAGCCCCATGCGGGTCTTGATCCCAGGACCCTGAGATCATGACCTGAGCCAAAGGCAGAGGCTTTAACCCACTGAGCCACCCAGGCGCCCCACAACTGGGGCACTTTTAACATCCCAAGTCCCACTCCAGGGGACATTGGGAATAGACATTCCCGGCTGTCACAAAAGGCAGGAATACTACTGATATCTAGTGGGTTGAGGCCTAGGAGACACTGCTAAACATCCCACAATGCTTATGCTTGTTATGGGGGATGGGATAGCCCCCATAACAAAGAACTATCCCATTCAAAATATAATAGTGTCATTGTTGAGAAACTCTGCCCCAAATAAATCAAGGGGGGAATTTGTATGGGCCCATTAAAGGGTAGGAAAGATCCACCCAAAACAATAATTTAGTTTTAGAAAAACTGAATTGCCATGTGCCAAATAAGATTAACCCCAATTCATTTTTTTAAAAAAACCACATTATATGCATACAAAAAAGGCTTATCTTCTTGTTCTTTATAGCAGGGGAGTCTGCAGGAAGTTTACCAAAGTCTTTAAAATATAAAGTTATAAAGAAATAAGATCTATCTAGAATATATTTTTTAAAAAAAAGCCCTCATAGAAATCAGTAAGAAACAACCCAATAGAAAAATGGGCAAACAAATAACAGGCAATTCACTAAAGGGGATATTCAAACTATCAGTAAACATATAAAAAGATGCTCAACCTCATCAGTCACCAGAGAAATACCAATTAAAACTCGGGCGAACACCACAGATGCACCACAACAGCTAAAATTTTAAACTGGAAATATTGAGTGTTAACAGGTATGTTGAAAAATGTAACTTCCAAATACTGCTAGATGTAGGGCAGCAGGGTAAATAAATTGGTTCAACCACTTTGGAAATATTAACAATATCTATTATGGCAGAACATAAGCACACACTATGACCAGCAATTCCATTTCTAGGTATAAATCTAATAATATCTAACAGCTGTACAACAAATTAATATGCTGTAGAAATAATATATAAAAACTAGTGCTATATACAACACCACCAACGAATCTCAGAAATACAATGTTACGTAAGCAAAAGCAGACAGGCAGTACAACGTGCAAGAGTACACATATAATTCCATTCCTATAAAGAGGTAAAAAATCATCAATGGTGACAGAAAGGAGGACACCAATTAGGTAGGGCCTCTATAGTGTAGGTTATGTCCCATGTTTTTTATCTAGGTGGTAGTTATAGGACTGTTTACTTTGTGAAAATTCATCAAGCTTATACACTTAAAATCCACACACTTTTCTGTATTTAGGCTATTTCATATTAAAGAACTTACTTAAAAATACAGAGTATCAGAATACATCCCTGACCACATCTGATTCTTTGAGAAACTATTCTAAGCAACTTTAAGTCACAGTCACATTGAGCATATATTGACAACTGATTTTTTACAAAGGCATAAGGCAGTGGATAAAACAGCTTTTTCAATAAATGACACCAATTATATATTCATACGCAAAATAAATGAACTTAGAGCTATACCTCGCATGATCTACAAAATTAATTTGAAATATCTCAAACTAAAAGTAAAAGCTAAAACCAGATTAGATTTAAAAAAATTTTCTACTTGAAATATATAAAGAACTCTCAAAACTTAACAATAAGGAAAAAAAAACAAGCAGAAGATTTGAACATTTCATCAAAGATACAGATGGCTAATAAGCACATGAAAAGATCCCCAACTGTCCTAAGTGCCTAAGAGAAATGGCATATTAAAACCACAATGAGATACCACTACATACCTATTAAAATAGTAAAAAAGACTGACCATACAAAGTATTAACAAGGATGTAAAGAAATGAGAACTCCCAACCACTGCTAGTGGGAATTTAAAATGGTAAAACCACTTTGGGAAACAGCTTGGAAGTTTCTTACGAAGTTAAACATAAGTGATCTAGTCACTTCTAGTATTTACCCTCAAAAAATGAAAGCACATGTCTGTAACAAAGACTTATACAGAAATACAGTAGCTTTATAGGTAATAGCTTAAAACTAGAAACAACTCAAATATCCATCAACAGGCGACTGGATAAACAATTTGTAGTATATTCATACAATAGAATATTACTCAGTAATAAAAAGGAACAAATTGTTGATATATGCAACATGGACAAATTTCAAAAGAATTATGCTAAGTGAAAGAAGCTAAACAAGTAAGCATACAAACTAAGATTCCATTTAAATAAACTTTAAAAATGCAAACTAATCTACAATGACTAAAAGCAAATCAGTGGTTGTTGGGAAAAAGTGAGTCATGGAGGTTTGAGAAGGAGGGATAACAAAGGAGCATGAGAAAACTTTTGAAAGTGATGGACATGTTCACTACCTTGACACTTTAAAGGAGGTACATCTATATCAAAAATTACCAAAGTGTACCATTTATATATATAGTTATGTCAAGTATATTTCAATAAGTTTGCTTAAAAAAAAATACAGGTCATAGGGGCACCTGGGTGGCTCAGTCGGTTAAGCATCTGACTTTGGCTCAGGTCATGATCCCAGAGCCCTGGGATCGGGACCCCATGGGGTCCCTGCTCAGCTGGGAGCCTCCTTCTCCCTCTCCCTCTGCTGCTCCCCCTGCTTGTGCTCACTCTCTCTCAAATAAATAAATAAAATCTTAAAAAACAGGTTGTATATAAACATAAACCAGAATTTCTATAATTATCTCAAAATCAATTCCATTCATTCATTCAACAAATATTTATCTAGCACCTGCCATATGTCAGGCACTCTGCTAGGTACTAAAAATACAATGATAATAGGGAGGGGGTGGTTGGGTTATGAACATTGGGAGGGTATGTGCTATGGTGAGTGCTGTGAAATGTGTAAACACGATTCACAGACCTGTACCTCTGGGGCAAATAATACATTATATGTTAATAAAAATAATTTTAAAAAAATATAACAATAAGCAAACTGACATGGTCCCTGACCTCAGAGAGTATATAGTCTGCTACAGGAAGCAGAGCTTGACACATCATGCACACAGAAATACAGATAATACAAACTGTGACAAGTGCTATGAAGGAGAGGTACACAGTGAGAAGACAGAATAGGGAAAAACCAAATCTAATCTGACAGAAAGGTCAGTCTGGCTCCTTCAAGGAAATGACATTTAAGCTGAGACCTAAAGGAAATTCAGGATAACAAATGGAAGATGGGACTTTCCTCAAAATAAATACTAACATAAGCAAAGTCTCTGAGGTAGGCGAAAGCATGATCCTCTTAAGGAATGGAAAGAAAAGCCAAAACTGCTAAGGGTCGAAACAGTATAGACACCACTAATGGTCAATTCTCCAGCATGTATTCAACCACTTCTTCCTCATTCGTAACAGAATCATACTTTGGTTCAAGTATCTACCCTCCTCCATATATGGTCATATGTTTTAGAGGAAGATAACTCCATTCTTTGTTTTAGAAGTGGATACTATTTACGGGCACCTGGATGGCTCAGTGGGTTAAGTGCCTGATTCTTGATTTCAGCTCAGGTTGTGATCTCAGGGTTATGAGATGGAGTCCTATGTCGTGCTCCGTGCTCATTAGGAGTTTGCTTGAGATTCTCTCCCTCTCCCTCTGCTCTTCCCTCTCTCGTTCTCTCTCAAATAAATAAATAAAATCTTAAAAAACAAAAAAAAGAGAAGTGGATGCCCTTTAGATTTAAGTCAAATATGGCAACCTCTTTTCTTCCTGCCAGTGAATAAAGGATGACATAAGTAAAAGCACAAAAAGAAGTTATTACATGCTCTAACCATGAGATGGCACTCTGTACTAAGGAGCTATCAATGGAGACAGAGGTTTTCATAGAGAAATAAGGAAGAACAAGGTGTGTACGATGTCTCCTAGGTTTTTGGCTTAGGTAAAGAATGGTTAATCCTTTCCATATACCCAAAGCCAAAGAAATATTTTTAAAAATTAATAATCTTGTGATACTCTTAGTATACTTATCTTAAATCTAGTACGAACTGTTTAAGGATCATATTTAAAACATACCTGATTCTCTACTCAGCCATAAAAAAGGATGAAATCTTGGCATTTGTGACAACATGGACGGACCTAGAGAGTATTATGCTAATAAAATAAGTCAGAGAAAGAAATATACCACATGATTTCACTTATGTGGGTAATCTAAAAAACAAATGAATAAACAAAAAAAAAGCAGAAACAGATCCATAATCACAGAGAACAAACTAATGGTTGCCAGAGAGAAATGGAAGATACAGGCTTCCAGTTACAGAATGAATAAGTCACAGGGATAAAAGGTACAGCATAGGAATATAGTCAATGGCACTATAATGACATAAGGCAATGGATGGTAGACACACTTGTGATGGGCACAGAATAACGCCTAGACTTGTTGAATCACTATGTTGTACACCTGAAACTAATGTATGTAATACAGTGTGTCAATTATACTCCAATTACAAAAACTATGTATATATATATTTTTTAAAAGCTAGCAAAAAAAAGATTTTAAGGAGGGACAAGATGGCAGGGAACTAGGAGGAGGTGCTGGTTCAACCTGTCCCCTAAAGTGAGCTGATTACCTACCAAGGAACTCCGATCACCCATGAAATCAGCCTGAGATCAGAATTATACATGTCAGGATCTCTACGGGGGCAGAGGACGCCAGTGGGCAGGTAAAGCGGAGCGGGAACAACGGACTGGTATCTGAAGATAAACAAAAGGGGGAGGGAGCCACCAGAGGCGACCCATTGGTAAGTAATACCCCATTACGAGAGTGCCCTGCGTCTGGGGACCAGCATTAACTTGAAGTCTGATAGAAAGCACTCAAAAAGAGCAAAGGATCGCAGGGGGAAACTGTGGGAATTGGAACAGTTAGGGACAGGGGCTTAAGTCCCCCACGGAGGACAGACACCCCTGGCGCTGAGCCAGAGAGAGGGCAGCGGAGAAACCAGGTCTTGGTCCATAAGCCTGGAGGAGACCTCCTAAGGGCGCTTGGCATGCAGCAGGGGCTGGGACCCACGAGGGGCAGAAACAGCCTTTTTGCAGTCCCCACACATGCGCTGCACCGTGCTAGCAGAGCCTGAGATGAGCTCCACCCCCTCCCCTGAGAGAGGCGCGCTGGCGGCGCCAGCTGGGCGCTCTCACACCCGGGGTCAGCGGGAAAATCTCAGTGTGAGATCGCTGCTTGGGACCTCTCTGGCGGTCTGGAGCTGCCCAGACAGCTGCCGCTGTTGTGGTTTTGAGTACAAGCAAGACGCACAGGTGTCCCCAGAGATCACGGCTGGGAACCTGCTCTGCAGCACCCAGAGGGGAACGGACTGGGGCTTCTCTCTGGGAGGGAGGTCTGGGTGCAGTTTGCTTTCCTCTAAACCTCCAAGAACCATCGGAGCTGCCAAGGGGAGAGAAAACAAACGAATAGACGAATAGACGTAAAAACCTCCAGAGAACAAAAGCCTGAAGGCCCGGTTTCCTCAGAGCCCACCCCCTGGAGGGGGGCGGGAGGACTTAACTCAGGAAACACCACCTGAAAACCCACGCGGCAGGCCCCTCCCCCAGAAAGCCAACTGGCCAAGAAGACAACAATCACTACTACTTCATAGATACAACGTTTAATTTTTAATTCGTTCCCACTATTCTGGTTCATTTTTTAATTTTTTTTAAAATCTTTTTATTTAATTTTTTTATATATAGATTTTTTTAGCCTATTTACCATCACAGTGAGATGTCCAGTACATCAAATTCCATAAGAACCTTTTAACCTGAACTTTTTGATACATACACCCATGTTTTCTTTTGCTTTTCTATTTTTTAAATTTTTTTTAATTTCACTTTAGTTTAGTTTAGATCATTCTTTTCTTTACTTTTATTTGCTAATATTCATATAGAGTTAAATTTCAAAGTAATCCCCTTTCCCCAATCAATGCTACCCCTATAGGTAAACCAATTTTTAATCCCCTGTTATCTTAGGAAAGTTGCGTCCTTTAAAAAAGATATCAAGATACATCCAGGAAGAATCAAAATAACCTTCCTCGCCCACACTGAGAATTTACAACCACTCTCCCATCGTTTTCTCCTACCAGTATTTTTATATATTTGTGTTTGTCCTGGTAGTATATAAATCTTATACTTAGGGTTCCTTTGACGAGGTTCTTTTTTTTCTTTGTCTGTTT
>PISX010011096.1:0-67063 GCA_004024625.1 Mellivora capensis
GCATTTGTTTCAGGTGTACAATGGAGGATTCAATATTTGCACATACTGTGAAATGAACACCATGATACGTCTAATTAACGTGTCACCTTACACAGTTACAACAGGAATTTTTTTTTTTTTCCTTAAAAATATGGAGCGTTTCACACATTGGCCTGTCACCCACGCTCAGGGACCATGCTAATGTCTACTGTTCCAATTATAGTGTATGTGCTGCTAAGTCCGGCGCTGTCCTCACTTAATTTTTAAACTTCATTTTAAGCAGAGCTCTTTCATGCATATTGATATCTATTACTTCATACGTTCTTTTCTATTTCTGCATTATTTTTAGTTCTCGCCACCTCTCCTGCCGATCGTGTCTCGCTAATTCTCCCTCACGACCATTCTATTTTTAGTGTGTTTTTATTGTGAGCTCAGACGCAGCCTGGGTTATTCTGGGAATCCTATAATTTTTGACATCTGACATGGAGAGGTTTCCCACTTGCTTCTGCTGCAGCCCTGGGGACTTCATTTGTCCTTCAATCCGTTTTTTTTGTGTGTTTATTATGCTAACTTCCCCTCCTGAGGAGAGCTGCCTCCCTGCACAGCCAATATGCCTTTGGAGCCTGGGGTTGTTTTTTTTTTTAAGATTTTATTTTTATTTATTTGACAGACAGAGATTACAAGTAGGCAAGAGAGGCAGACAGGGAGAGAGAGGAGGAAGCAGGCTCTCTGCGGCGCAGAGAGCCCGATGTGGGGCTCGATCCCACGACCCTGGGATCATGACCTGAGCCGAAAGCAGAGGCTTCAACCCACTGAGCCACCCAGGCGCCCCTGGAGCCTGGGGTTTTGATTTTTCTCACCAGCAAACCTTTTTGTCTTCCCACCCAAGCCCCAGCCAGTCTTCAGGTCTCCTCAATGCACCCCCAAGAAGTTCTGGACCCCCTCTCAGGGACGGGGGCTTACCTGGATTCGGCGTAAAAACATGCATGATGTCACCTACCCGAGAAGTGTGTCATCTCCCAGGATAGCTGACCCCTCCATCAAACACTGAGCCAGCGTTGTCAAAGGCAACTTTTTCTGAAAAGGAAAAAAAGAAAAAAACAACGTTGTAATGAAAACTATTTCAACAGCCACCTGCCTACTCTAAAACATCAGAAAGGCAAATACCTGCCTAGATACTGTATTAGCTAAGACACAAAATGAACTTTAAGGTAAGTTTAAAACCTTAACATTCAGGGCATACAAGGACAGATTAGACTCAGAGAGGTAAAAATCGAGAAAATCAAAACCGAATTAAATGTGCCAATTTGGAAAATCAACCTAATGTTTACAGGCTGCATTTTATTTATTTATTTATTTATTTATTTATTTATTTGACAGAGAGAGAGAGAGAGAGGGAGAGACAGTGAGAGAGGGAATACAAGCAGGGGCAGATGGAGAGGGAGAAGCCCACTCCCTGCTGAGCAGGGAGCCTGATGCGGGGCTCCATCCCAGGACTCTGGGATCATGACCTGAGTGGAAGGCAGAGGCTTAACCCACTGAGCCATCCAGGCGCCCCATACAAACTGCGCTTTAAAATAAAGTAGGATGGGGCACCTGGGTGGCTCAGTGGGTAGAAGCGTCTGACACTTCATCTTGGCTCAGGTCTTGATCTCAGGGTCATGAGTTCAAGCCCCGGGTTGGGCTCCATGCTGGGCATGGAACTTACTTAAAAATTAAAGCGGGGTAGCAGCAAGGAGAAAAAAAAGACATGATTTCAGACTTAGGTTAACAAAGATTTGAAAAATGCTTTAATTTCCAAAAGTCAATCTCTCTTTGAAGAGGTGTCTTAGCCCCATTTTATAAACAAGGCAGCTTGGGGCACCTGGATGGTCAGTCAGCTGAGCAACTGCCTTTGGCTCAGGTCATGATCCCAGGGTCCTGGGATCAAGTCCTGCATCAGGGTCCCTGCTCAGCGGAGAGCCTGCTTCTCCCTCTGCTTCTGCTGCTCCCCCTATTTGTGCTCTCTCCCTCTCTCTCTCAAATCGTGAATCAAATCTTTAAAAAAATTAATAAACAAGGCAGCTTATGGTCAAGAAAGGGAGAGAAGCGTTCACATACAGTTACAATGCAAAGAAAATAAGCATGAAATAAAGGCACGCTGTAAGGAAGATAGAAAATGGCCGACAAGCACAGGAAAAGACACTAAACATCATGAGTCATGAAGAAAATCCAAATCAAAGCTACTGTGAGTGACCACAGTCACACCCACTAGGATGGCAAGTGGAGTAATAAATAAAGATCTGAAAATAAGTATCGGTGGGGCACCTGGGTGGCTCAGTCAGTTAAGCGTCTGCCTTCCGCTCAGGTCATGATCCTGGAGTCCCAGGATCGCATCCCACATTGGGATCCCTGTGCAGTGGGGAGTCTGCTTCTCCCTCTGACCTCCCCCCATGCTCCCACTCTCCCTCTCTCATTCTGTCTCTCAATAAATAAATAAAATCTTAAAAAAAAAAAAAAGAAAGAAAGAAAAGAAAAGAAGTATCAGTGATCCGGGAAGCATGGTGAGCCCATGCAGAAATGGGAAGCTTCATGCCGTGCTGGTAGAAACAAAATGGGGCGGCTCTGTGCTGAAGCTCGACAGTATTTCAATAAATTAAACCAAATTACCATAAGGCCCAGTAACACTACTCAGTGCCACCCAAAATAACTGAACAGAGATCATCAAAGAAAAACATGTGCATGCCCGAGAACGTCAGCACGACTCACAACCACCTAAGGGTGCAAAGGGCTCCAGTGTCCATCGACTGATGAATGGATCAATTATGAGGGGTATATGCATATGGCGGAGTATTATTTGGTCATAAAAGGAATGAAGGGTTGACACACAGTGGGACATGGATGAACCCTGAGAGCATCATGCTGAGCGAAATAAGCCAGACATAGGGCACTGGTCATATGATTCCACTTACAGGAAATAACCAAATAGGCAAATCCACAGTATGGCCCACTCCCTCTGTGCTAAGCACCGACAAGCCCTCTCCTCACTGAGCTGTAACCACAGCGTTACAGTGGAGCCACAGTGGAAAGCACTTGGACTACACGCAGCCCAGAGCCTCCTGTGTTCCCACACAAT
Organism: Mellivora capensis; assembly: GCA_004024625.1. Lineage (NCBI taxonomy): Eukaryota > Metazoa > Chordata > Mammalia > Carnivora > Mustelidae > Mellivora > Mellivora capensis. The sequence continues at coordinate 3,095 of PISX010011096.1, forward strand.
GATCTTCGGCTATTCTCATGGAACTTACATTCTACGTGCAGGGAAACAAATGATAAACATGCAAATGGTAACGGGGTCGTTTCAAATATGGACAGCAGAAATCAGGACAATGGGGAGTGGGCTGCGGCGGTAGCTTGGAGTCCCAGTGCGGGAAGACCTCTTGGAGGGGGTGGCATTTAAGATGCAGCCCAAGTGGGAGAGAGTCAGCCATATCTCAAAAAGATCTGAGGAAGAACGGTCCAGGGAGTGGATACTGTAAGTGCAAAGGCCCTGAGGTAGAACTAACAGGGCCGGCTTGAGGTGCCCAAGAAAGCTAACGTAGCTGGAGCACAGCGAGTGACAGGGAGAGGGCAGAGCATAATGCAGAGGCCAGATGGGGGAAGGTCTGCCTTGTTCGCCAGAGGCAGACACTGAGGTCTCATTCTCAGGGCATCTGGTGACCACTGGAGAGCTTACTTAAGCACAATTGGATGAAAATAACTCAGTCCCGAGACAGACATGACTGAATGGTCTGTCAGCGGGATCAAGTGGGAATCAAGGTTTTGGGGCTCCATCCACTTGAACTTGAACTTGGGAATCTGCTTCGAACGCCTCTGGGAGATTTGCAGGCTCTGAGGTACCTCCAGGGAAGACAGGGGCAGGTAGGTCAGCCCCTAAGAGTGATCTGGAAATTCATATGGTGCTTGAGGTAAATTCAGGTAGACAGAGCCTACGATGCATGTGTGGAAAACGTCCTTCAGTGAGTCTGAATTATATGCCCTCCCTGCACTTAGATGTGTCCCCTCCAGTGAAGTCAGACACCTTTCACTCTAAGGATAAACTCATCAGTCGTCACTTCAAATAAAATGGGACATTCCTCTTGGTAAAAACAAGACTGTGCAACTCAGTATTAATGCATCCAAATCTAAACATCACTTTCTAGTTGTGGTACAAAGGTATCACATACACGTTTCTGGAGACTTAATTAAAGGTGCAGTAAACAGTATGAGAGGGGGTACTCCCACATCACCTTTTCAAAAACCTTATTAACAGCGCATTTTTAAAAAATGTGTCTAAAGTGGTTAAAAACGAACAGAGTTAGGCAGGTATGAATATGTATGCTCGTGAGTTCTTGGGTAAATTCCTCAAATATCTCACTAACAAGGCCAGAGAAGAAGCTCTGCCTCGAATGTCAGGGAGAACTATCCTGGTACGGGTCAGCTCACACAAAAAGACCATTTTGGTTTGTGTCCAGCATCCCAAGTCTCACGACTCCTGCCTTTGGGGCAGGACCTCAGCTATCCAGAATCCTTCTTTAAAATTTGACAAGGAAACTGTAAGAAACACCACGCCTAGAACAGACTAAAGGGGACCTTCGGGGGAAATGTAGCTACCGGTTGATGACTCGAGTTTTTCTAAATACAGACAAAGATCAGCTCCATCAGGCATGTCGGTGGGTCAAGCAGGAAACTGCGCTGTGAGTGGATAAAGGCATGAGGGTCAAGACCAGAAGGACAAAAACCGCTGAGGACGACGAGGCTAGCCAGGGTTGGAGAAGGATGGTGGGGACAGCCAAGGGTCTGTTCTGTACCACCCCCACTAGAAAAAGCAGCTTGAAGTGCAGGGCTTTATTATTTTCCACTCATCATGATCATCTTCCACTCTTGTCCTCACTTAACACCCTCACTAATAACTCTGAGAGGCTTTCAGGTGGCAGAGAGGGGAGCATTCAGTGACACAGTATCATAAAGTGAGAGGTATTCCTGTTCTGATGGTCTTTTAATTTGGAGAACAACCTTTCTCCCTCTTGTTCTTTGTCCTGTCTAGCTAGCTAGCCACCTGCTGGAGGAGGTCACTGAGAGCATGGGAGGGGTGACTGACTGGTGAGCTGGACCCCGGCAAGCAGAGGTTCCTTGCCCCCTCCTCCCCTGTCTTGGCCAAGCTAGAAGCCCTGAGGACACAGCCCTGGGAAAATAAGGTGCTGCTGAGACCATCTGGATATACGCATGACCGAATCCAGGTAAAGTCTCTTTATAAACTTTTAAGATTTGGCAGGTGGGTGTGGGGATCTACTAGCCTTGTGACCACCCAAGACAAACCTCATATATAATGTTTTTCTTTTAAGATTTATTTATTTGTTTGAGAGAGAGAGAATGTGTGAGAGAGAGCAACAGAGGGGAGAGGGTCAGAGGGAGAAGCAGACTCCCCATGGAGCTGGGAGCCCAATGCGGGACTCGATCCCAGGACTCTGGGATCATGACCTGAGCCAAAGGCAGTCACTCAACCAACTGAGCCATCCAGGCACCCCTAAGCTCCCTTGCTTCTTAAACCTGCCACCTGCCAAATCTGGAGTGGTCTGTCTCTTCCTTTGGTCTCTCCTTGCCCTCTGTGTACAAAAGCCAGTTTCTGAGCCAACACCCTTAACAGTTTAATTTTTGACCAGGAAACACATGTGTATGGCACAAAACTCAAAAGTCACTAGAATGTTTACAGCAGCAAATGTCCCTCCCATCCTTGACTCTTGGACACCTAGTGTCCCTCACCGGAGACCATGACAGTGACCAGTCTTTTGTATATCCTTCCATAAGCACTCCAAGTGGGTCCAATTATACGTATGTATGTGTCTGTTTCTAGCAGATACTCCCCCCTCCCCCCAGCAAATGTTAGCATACTATATCCACCACCCTGCACCTTGCTTTCCTTTTTGTATACAGATACCTCTTGGGTCATTTTCCATCATGACACACAGAGCTGTTCCACTCTTCTTCTTTTTTTAATGGCTGCATAGGTCACAGAATGAATGCAAAAATTTATTTGAACAAGTCCTCCACTTATGGTGTAACTGTCACAACCCAGGGCCTGGGACTATGGCACAGGTGGCTCTCAGGAGAATGAATCCTCTGTAGGAGGGAGGTTGAGGGTGAATTTGTGTGCTGGTATTCCAAGGGCTGGTATTCCAGGAGTGAAGGGGGTTAACAGGGCAAAAACCTTGGTGGAAATAAATGATTTGTTTTTATTTGTACAGCTGCTTTTGAAATCAAGGAGTGAGAAGGAAGCCACCAAGGAAAAAGAGGAAGGAAGAAATGAATCAAGGCAGTGTACCTTCATGTCAGAAAGGGGAGAGTGACAGTCTACAATCAAAGATGGCGCAAGAGAAGTTAATGAACTGTAATCCACAAAAGACTACAAATTAGTTCTATTTCTAAAGAAATTCTCTGAGACGAAGGAAAAATTGAGGGTTCAGTAGATGGCAAGCACATTACTGAACCTCATGACTGCTTTTAACTGAGGTATTATCTGCTTTCTCCCCCCAACACTCTGCTCACCTCCATGGATAAGAATACCGAGTCTCTTCATATAAAGGATATCAGGAAGGATTAAACTACCCAATGATCTGCAAAAGCAGCCGAAACTGGTTTCCTTCTACGAACAAGGATCTAGGTTGAGAGCCACCCGATGCTCAGGGAGATACAAGTGCCCGGGTCAAAAGAGGTTACTTAGCAAGCTTCATCCCGGCCAGCAATTTTTCAGATCAAAGAGAAGGTATTAAAGTAATCTTTTTCCTGATTCTAGAGCACTGATAGAACCTGAAGAATTAAGGTTAGGGAAGACAGAATGTTCCAGGGTTTGGAAGTCATCAATCTGACTTTTCTGAGATGACTGTTCTCTCTAAGATATCTTGGGCACAAGCAGTTTGTAGGATGATTCAGAGACAAAAAGTCCAGTCCTAATACCTACTCTGTTTCCTCAACACATACATATGCACACACACACACACACACACACACCCTGTACCCTTTAATTCTGAAAACTCCTATCCACTTGCCTCTAATTCCAAGCCCAGGCAAGTAGCTCTCCTGGGGTTCACTCCCCAAAAGGCACAGCCCAGGTGTGCTGCTCAGGGTCAGGCGTTCCAGCCGAACAATGGGGCCATGCTAATGGCACCAGATTTTATTTCTTTAATGTTTACTTATGTTAAGCGTTGTGCTAAGCGTGCTAGGCTGAACCCTCAAACAACCTTACTGGGTAGAAATTCATTACTGTTGTTACCATTTCCCAAATGAGGAAACCAGGGCCTCCAGAGCTAACAGACTTGCCCAAGGTCAGGTATAATCGGGAAGCAGGGGAGCCGGGCTTCAATCTTAGGCAGCCAAGTTTCCAGAGCTTAAATGCAGAATCATCATGCTAAATTGCTTCTGTAGAGAACAGGAAAGATTCAAAGTGGCGTGCTGACACATTCGGCAGGTTCTGTGCCTAAAATACCCATGGGCCATCCATTCATGACACAAATGTATTTTTAGCCCTGCCTACCCTGTGGCAGTCCCTGTTCTGGGCATTAAAAATACAGCCTTGATGGAGAGACAAGATTCCTGCTCCATGGAACTCAACTCATTGGTGATGGGGAATGATCATAAGGATTTTAGAATATAATACACAATCTGAAAAAAATAAAATGGGGGTGATGTGATTGGGGGAGAAAAGGGACAAACATCAGGTGGGAAGGGGAGCCATCCTGAGAATCAGAAAAGAAAGAAGTTGTGGGCACGTCCATGTTCCGTGGCCAGTCATTGCCGTGGGGACAATGATGACGCGGGTGGGAGCAAGAGCCGAGCTCAGAGATGCAGGCAAAAGTTCATCATGAGGGTCCAAGGGCCATGGTAAGGAGCTGAAATTTGATTCTACAATAGGAATCCTTTGGTGGGATTTCAGCAGGATGGTGTCCCATCTGATCTCCATGTAGAGAATGGATTATGAAGGGGACAGGGTTGAATAGGAGCAGAGGATCTGCCAGAGTTGGCCATGTTTGGGCCGGAGAGGATGCGTGCATGGACGAGGGTGGCAAGTACTGGTGGCAATGAGAATTGTCTGGAGAAAGAGCAGGTGGGACCTTCTGAAAGTCTGAGTGTGGAGAGAGAAAAACACAAGGTGACGTCTGGGGGTCAGAAGTGAGTAGGGGGTAGATTTCCTGTACTGACTGCTCTGCCTTCTTTGCTAGATCCAACTCCTCTTGGGGTGTACAATGCTGCAGGTTCTGGGGATCCTGATGCAAGGGCCATTCATCTCCTTAGATGATCTCATCAAATCCTATGAAGTCAAGAGTTGCTCAAGATGGAGACCTTGAACCCTTTCCACTCCTAACACCCGGGCATCAACTCAAGTCCTGCATGGTCTACATTGTGGATCTACCGCATATGCCGGTTTCTCTCCATCTTCCTGACCCCAATGCCTCTCGCCTAGGTGGCTCCTATATTTGTCTGGCCCTTACCTACACCATAGCCTCTGCCCCCACATATCCCTTTACCACAGAATTGCTAATAAATCAGACCACACCCCTCCTGATTGAAACACTGATTCCCATTGCTCTGAGGTCCTAGTCCTTACCTAAAGTCCTTATCTACCCAATACCTTACCTTCTATCTATCTACCTCATACCTTACCTAAAGTATTAATCCTTTCCATGGCCTCCAAGGTGTGATGGGGTCCCCACAGTCTCCGCTCTGGCCCCTCTCCTTATCACTGTCCATACTCTAGTCACTGGCCACCTTCGTGTCTCTCAAAGATACCCTGGACTCCTTCCCATCTCGGAAAATTCTGCACCTGTTGCCCCCGTCCTAGAAGCAGCTGCACCCCTTTGGCTGCCATTACCTTCTGCTGCCCTCAAAGGCCACTTCCTCACAGACACCTTCACTATTTAATTCCTAGTGAGCTCCTCTTCTTCGCCCTGAAACAGCTGAGGAACAGAGGGAGAAGCAGACTCCATGCCGACGTGGGGCTCAATTCCTGGACTCCAGGATCATGACCTGAGCAGAAGGCAGATGCTTAACAATTGAGTCACCCAGGCGCCCCCTACCAGCACACTCTTAAAGTCCCTTCCCATTCTGAGATGCTTGCTTCAGCTGGCCTCATTCCCTTGGAGAACAACCATCTTGACCACCCCCCCCCCTTTTTTACTTTAGTAGAGATGACACGCAATGTCACGCTAGTTTTAGGGGTACAACACAGTGAGTGAGCAACTGTATACACATGCACGCTCCGCTCCGCAGAAGTGTGGTTACCATCTGTCAACATACAGCACCATTAAATACACTGACTATATTCCCGATGCTGTGCCTTTTCCCTGTCCCACTCCCTTGCCACCCATGTCATCCACCCCCCCCCACCCTCCTGCTGGCCCCCATCAGTTTCTTCTCTGTATTTACCTCTCGACCCTCTCTTTACACCCAACCTCCCCATTTAGTGTTCCTTCATTACTTCCCTCACTCCCACTTTCCCCCTTCATTTTTTTTTGCAAGTTTCTCACTTTCAATATCTGATTCTTTTCACCTCTTCCTCAGATCTTGCCACATCTCCTTACCTAATAATCTCAAAGAACTGAGTACATATGTCGGTACCCGAGGCAATTAATAAGTGTCATGTCTCCTATTAAATCCCTTGATGTGTTACTTTAGAAAAAAAAACTGCAAGAATGTATTTGAGTTGTGGCTTTGGACATTTTTCTCCTGCCAGTCTGTGGCTGTTCAATATTTTAAACAGCTGAGTTTCTTTTCAGCTGGATCCTATCTTCAGTGCTATGAGGAGACTAAAAGACTGGTCAGCTCAAGAAATCATTGACCCAATCAAACATGTGACGTCTGTGCAGGGAAATCACTGACCTATACCTACGTGAGCACCCTTCCAGCACAGACTTCCTCCAGGTCAACACCACAGGTGTCCAGCTCGCATGGTGATCCCTGGATTAATGTGGCTACAATCCTCAGGGCCCTACCACAGCCATTGCGTGCCTCCCTGCCAACAGAAGCCCATTCACGTGCATCCCAGAAGGTGCTTCATGGCCTGCCAAGGCAAATCCATTTCTCTCTGACACATATCCACTTCCTCGGCCTCCCTGGCACGGAGACACAAAAGAAATTCTTCTGGGAAAGACTTTTTTCCTCCCTGATGAAAACAAACAAACAAAAGCATGCAAAGATAGTTCATCCTCTTACCACCCACCCTCAAGCTTTCTGCCTTTGATGCGGTTACATGAAGACGTGATGCCCGGAGCTGCAGCAGCCACATTGCCACCAAGAGGAGCCAGAATATTACAGAACCACTGACCCAAAGCCAATGTATACACCTCAGGATGCGCAACTTCAGACACCTCATGAAGTGATACAGTAAGGGCCTTTTTGCTGAAGTCACAATTAATTAATGTTAACTATGTCTTCTATTTGTTGTATTCTGAGGTTTTAGCATCTGCTGTCTTGGTGACACCAGAGGGACCACCTCTTTGAGAGTCAGCTAATGCGTAGAGACAGTCAACAATTCACCCATGAGCGTGCCTATCAAATGAAAACCAACCAATCCATAGCCTACACCTCCACTATCTCTTTAATGGGGCTCTCATTCTCTTGGCCACCATCTACCTGCCCCAACCCCCTTAGGGTCAGGTACCAGACAACTAGGGGCGAGAGCCTGCTGAAATTATTCAGACAAGCCAATCTAAAGCCTGTTTATCCTGCCTCGTCCCTTCCTCCCAGGTGGAAGCACAATCATGTCTCTTGCCCACATTTGCCTCCTTCTGTCCTGAGTGACCCTTATGGCCCTGCATGACACAGGGTGCACCTCCACCCCATCAAATTTACGTTTTCCATGCCAATGATCCCCTGACCTGTTGGCCTCACCAGATCTTAAATTTTCTATTACTATCCTATCTTTTAGAACATGTAGGATGCCAAATGCCTCCTAATTGATATAGTTTGCAAGACCCTCCATTCAATTCAAACCCGACACATCTAGGCAATTTCACCTAATCCCGGAAAAAATAATGCTAGTACTAATCAACCTACTAACACAAAAGGCCAGTTTCAACGCTTTTCGAGAACATTCAGTTGCTCCTCCTGATCCTAAACTATCCTGTATAATAGACCAGTTATTTTAAAAACAGTACTTCTTAAAACAAATGAAAGGAAGTGGGTCACGGCCAGGCCTGGCGGCAGGCCCCCACCCAAAACATCTATCTCCTGGAGTCCTACCTTAGATGTTTGTTTAGTGAATGGGTCTCACGTCCAAAGCAATTTTGTAGACTCTCCCTTTAGACCATTCAGGTTCCCCTTGCTGAAATTCCTGATACATGCAGAATTACCTCCATAGACATTTTCCAAACCCATGAACGTTTCACTTCTAGCACATGTAAGAGATTCCTGCTGGGAATATTAAGAAAGAAAACACCGTTCATCTGTCGAAGGGAATCTTAGCTCCTTCAACAGATGAATGGATAAAGAAGATGTGGTTCATATATACAATGGAATATTACGTAGCCATCAGAAAGGATGAATGCCCACCTTTTGCTTTGACATGGTTGGAACTGGAGGGGTTATGCTGAGTAAAATAAGTCAAGCAGAGAAAGACAATTATCATAGGGTTTCACTAATATGTGGAGCAAAAGGAATAGCATGGAGGACATTAGGAGAAAGAAGGGAAAAATAAAGAGGGGGAGACCCAGGGGGGAGACAAACCACGAGGGACTATGGAGTCCGGGAAACGAACTGAGGGTTTCAGAGGGGAGGGGAGTGGGAAGAGGGGTTGGCCCAGGGATGGGTATTGAGGAGGGCACGGATTGCACGGAGCACTGGGTGTTACACACAAACAATGAATCATGGAACGCTACATCTAAACTAGTGATGCACTGTATGGTGACTGACATAATTTAAAAAAAAAGTTAAAAATGGATACTAAACACACACACACACACACACACACACACACACAAACCCCAAAAACCAAAAAGACACCAGGGCCAGGAAGAACCCAGAATGATGGACAAGGCAGGCAGAGCGGGGATGATTAAAACGTCTCAGATTGCAGACCCCTTGTCATAAAGCCAAGAGGAATATCTAAGAACATATTTTAAGCTTTGGTGGAGTTGGGGGTGGAGCAGGAGGTCAGGAGGGAAAGCGAGCCAGCGGTGACGACTGTTTCCGGAAAGGACTGCTCAAGAGAGTCACAACACACAATGCCCGTGGTATGAATGTAGGTTACCCACGAAAACGCTAGGATACCTTCCCTTGGCAGGCTCTCTGTAACTGTTTCGTTATAGGGAAAATCCTTCACAGGTCCTCTGTCACCTCCAAAACCACAGTGTAATTTTTCCCGTGGGATCTTACGGGATCATGGAGGCACACAGAATCTATGATGAGACGCAGGTTTAAGCTTCCCTAACGGTGGACTCCCAAGCGTGGCCTTGTTGCCCCAGGGCAGGGAATACAGAGAGAGGGACCCTGTCCTGCCTGCTCATGGTGGGGGATGCTTCAGACAGGTTAAAGGGTGGGAAGAGATGGGAAGGGGCTGCCACACCCCAGAAACACCTGCCAACTCGCAGACACAGAAATGGCTGGGGGGACAACAGAGCCACACCAAACGAGGCCCCGAGAGTGCAGGGGTGAGGCTGCCGGCGGGGCAGGGGTAGGAAGGCACTTACAGAACGCTTGTCGGCCTCGGCTCCTTGCTGACCCTGGAGACATGCAGTGAGCTTCTTGTGCGTGCTGTGGGAAACTTGCTTCACCAGCTCCAGGCGCTTCTCCACCTGCAGAGAGAGCAGTGGTAAGGGTAGGCAGGGGGGAGGGCATGTCACCGCGCGAGGCCGAGGTCAGAAGTGGGGCCATCGATCTGGACGATCGTGGGAGGGGAGTCCAGCTCGTGTCTTGCAGAGACAAGCATTGCTGGGGAGACAACACCCAACAATGGAGAACCGGAGGGGACCAGGCAATGGCAGACTCAGGGGCTCTTGGTGAGCCCTGCATTCAAATGACTGCCATGTCCCCCGAAAACTCTTATGTAAACTGAATTTAAAGACCATAAAGGAGAAGAGGTTGTGTCTACAGAGACTGCACCAAGAGCAGTCTGAGCAGTTGAAACAGCTGTGGGGATGGCTCAAGTCGTGATGGGAAGACATATTCGGTGTCCAAATGTGAGGGGCCGGTGATGACCTTACCTGAAGAAGGTCTTCGCTCAGAACTTCAGTCTTTTCTGCCCTAAAGAGAAAATTGAGAAACATATCAATAAAAAATAAAACAAAATTAGGAACATAGTCTCTTTCTTATTCCCCACTCTCTCTGTTCATTGCGAGACGAGAGAAACAGACATGCACAGGAGAGATTTCTCATAAGAGAAAATATGAACAATCCCAGGATTGACTGGGAACCAACCATAAATCCTCCAGCAAACAACAAACAAGAGCCCCTGCACACTCTTCTGCTATAGACTGGAACAAGGATGAAAGACAGGAAACACGTTTCTTTCTTTCCAAACATTATTTTTTTAAGTAACAGAATTAGGCATGTTCCCCAACCTGTACCCCATAGCCTCCCCCAGACAAGCAAGTAAAAGTAACAGAAATCTGAGCAGGGATCAATAAACAGCAAAGAAGAAGAAAACACTGAGTTCTGGTGATGAATGCAAATGTCACCACGGAGATGGGACAACCGAGGGTTAGGCGCCCCCACCAGAAAGTGGGGGGCTTGACCTGGAGATGAACACGTTCTGAGAAAGAACTTCGGCACAGGCTGAAGTGGCCCCAACCTATTAGCAACCCTATCGGCATCCCATCTGGGGTGAATGAGAATCTTCTTTGGAGCAAAGCAGTCTCAATTTCTCATCGGAGAATCTCACGGGTAAGGTTCAGTCAATGGTTTCCCTTGCATAGGTGTGTTCTCTTGTGTCTCTGGGAGTCTCTCTCTCCTTCTCACACTCTCACATATAAACTGCAAATTCCCATGAAAACAAACTGTCAACACCAAAGGTACAGAGAAAGAAGAAACAACATATGGAGAGCCTGGAGAACTTCAATGACCAGGATTATCGAAGACAGTGACATTTGCATGAAATATTGAAGAACAAATGATACACTGAAGGAAGAGAGTGAGGACTTCGGCTTCTGGGAGGACAGAGTGAACACATTTCACGTACTCCCCCTCACTAAGTAAATACAAAACCCTGGGACCTTATGTATAAAACTAACAAGAAATCTCTGCAAGGTGGGCACAAGGCAGACTGACTAGGAGCCACCAGATCCGATGAATGGCACGGAGTGGAGTGGTGGGGATTTCCACCTCACATATTCCACACGTGGCGCTTTAGAAGCTGTGAACCGAAACACCAGTGAGGACAGCCAAAACAAGCCCAACAAAAGCCAGGTCTCTGTAGCCAAAGGATCGGGAAAGCAGCAACCTGGCAAGACAGAAAATGTCTATAGACAATAATTGCTCACTCAAGCCAAATGCTACAGGAAACAAAACAAAACAAAACACAACAACAAAAAACCCTGTTGTCCTACCCCACCCATATCACCAAATGCTGGGAAGGGAGCCTAGCCTTCTACCCTTGCCAGGGAAGGCACTCGACCCTCCCCACCTCCTCTTGGCCAGTGTAGCATCAGAGACATTTGAGTATGGAGGTGGGGAATTTGTCACTACTTGGCTGTAACAGTGGAAACCACATGAGGGTCCACGCATCTACCATCACCTGGTGGTGACAAGGCATCCTTCTCCCTCCCTGTGGAGGTGGTGTAACAGGAGGCTTGGAAGGGAGTCAGAACTTTCACCACCATCCAGTAGTAACAAAACCATCCTTTGCCACAATATAGATACAAGCCAAGTGGGGAGTCATAACAAATCACTCCCACCCCTCCCAATCAGAGAGGTATCAGGGAAAGTCCAATGGGGAGCCAGAATTTCCACTCCCACCCAGCAGTAATGAGCAGCACCACCTTCTTGGGAGAGTGGGAGCCAGTGAAGGCCAAGCAATGAGCCTGGACTTCTATTTCCACCTGCCAGTAACAAAGCAGAATTCTCCCTTCCCCTGCTCAAATGATATCAGAGAACATCGGCTAAAAGAGAAAGTTTAAATAAAACTGAGAATTTCATGCTATAATACAATACTCAAGTTTCAATAAAAAATGACTTATCATATCAAGAATCAGAAAGATCTCAGATTGAAAGAAGATAATCAATAAATGCCAAAAGCAGAATGACAGAGATGTCTGAATTATGTGACAAAGACTTTAAAGCATTCACTGTGAAGATGCCTTGATGAGCATTTATGAACATGACTGAAACAAACAAACAAAAAACCAGAAAGTGTCAAAACCAGAGGAAGATTAGAAAAGGCCAAAGTGAAAATTTTAGAGTTGAGAAATGCAATAATCTAAATGGAAAAATCCCGGTGGGCAGATTCAACTTCGGAATGGAGGGAGAAGAGGAAAAATCAGTGAACTGGAAGAAAGCACAAGAGACACTTCCCAGTCTAAATAACAGAGCAAAAACAGATCAAACAAACAAACAAAAACAAGGGACCTGTGGAACTATAATAGAAGATTAAATATATATTTCATCAGAGTCCCAGAAGAGGGAAAAGAAGGTAGGGCTGAAAAAGTACTCAAAAGAATAACAGCTGAAAACTCCCCGAATATGGCAAAGGACACAATATTCAAGATGCTGAACAAACCCAAACAGGAGAAACACAAGGAAGTCCTCACCAAGACTCATTGTCAAATTTCTGAAACTAAAGGCAAAGACCTGACAGCAGAGAGACAAAAATGATACCTTACTAACAGAAGGGAAACCATTTGAATTACAGATTTCTGATGAGAAATTACAGAATACAGAAGGAAGTGGCACACCATTTTTCAAGTACTGAAAGAGAAGAACTAACTGCTAATCTACAATCCTATATTCAATGAAAATATCCTACAGGAATCAAAAAAAACAAGATATTCTCAGATAAAGGAAAACTAACAAAATGTGTCATCAGCAGGCTTGCCTTAAAGAATTGCTAAAGAAGTTCTAAATAAAAAACAATAAAAAGAAATGGTAAAAGAAACAGCCTTGAAGTATCAGGAAGGAAAGGAAAACCTGGTGATCAAAAACAGTAAATAAAATAGTCTTCTTTCTCCTCTTGAGTCTTTTAAATTGATGGTTGAAGCAAATTTATAACATTGTGTATGTGGCTCTAAATGTATGTAGAGGAAATATTTAATACAATTATAATTGGGAGACGGTAAAGGCACATAAAGGAAAGTAAAGTTTCGAGATTTCACTCAAACTGGTAAAATAATGGTATCAGTAGACTATGAAAAGCTATGCATATGTAATACCATTAAAACAGCTACATAAGGAAATACACTAAAAAATGCCATAGAGAAATCAAAATGTAATCTAACCCAGAAGAAAAAGAAAACAAAACAATGAAAAACAGGGGGAAAAACACCATAGAACATAAAATGGACTTAAGCCTTAAGATAGCCAGACTTACGTTAAATGTAAATGGTCTAAATATGTCAATTAAAAGACAGAGATTGGTAGAGTGGATTAAAAATATATTGTCTAGGGGCACCTGGGTAGTTCAGTCAGTTAAGCATCTGCCTTCTGCTCAGGTTATGATCCCTGCATCCTGACATTGAGCCCTGCATCAGGCTCTCTGCTCACCAGGGAGTCTGCTTCTCCCTCTCCCTCTGCCACTCTCCCCACTTATGCTCTCTCTCTCTTATTTATCAAAAAAACAAATAAAACCTTTTTAAAAATATGTTACCTACAAGAATCTCACTTAAAGTATAATTATACAAGTAGATTGAAAGTAAAACTGTAGAAAAATATACCATGTAAACACTAGTCAGAAGCAAGCAGGAGGAGCTACATGAACATATGAAGAAGATTTTAATATAGAGAAATGACTAGAGACAGAAAGGAGCATAATATTATGAGAAAAGGTCAATCCACCAGGAAGACACAGCAATCCTAAATGTAGGTGAACTAAACAACAAAACTACAAAATATGTGAAGCAAGAATGTACAGAACTAAAAGGAGACAAATCCACATTTATAATTAGAGACTTCAAAACCCCCTCTTTTAACAACTGATAGACACACTAGATACAAAAAAATAGGAAGAATAAGTGAGAACACACAACTCCATTAACCAATAGAACTGAATGGACATTTACAGGACATTCCATTCAACATCACAGAATATACATTCTTTTCCAGGGCTCATGGAACATATACCAAGACAGATGCCCTCTGGGGCAATAAGACAAACCTCAATTCATTTGAAATAACTGAAATCACATATAATGTACTCTCTGACCACAACAGAATCAAAATAGAAATTAGTAACAGAAAGATATGAAGGAAATACTGAAAAATCCAAATACTTGGATATAAAATAAAAAATTTCTAAATAATCCATGAGTCAAAGAGAAAGTCTCAAAAGAAATAAATACTGAATAAAAATGAAAATACAATGTATCAAAATGTTGTATATAGCCAAAGCAATGCTAAGAGGGAAACTAACAGCACCAAATCCATACATTAGAAAAAGAAACATTCTCAAATTAAAATCCAAGCTCCTACTGCAACACCTATAAAAAGTTGACCAAAATAAATCTGAAGTAAGGACAAGGAAGGATAGCATGAAGATAAGGGCAGAAATGAATGTTTAAAACAAAGAGAAATAATAAAAAAGAAAAATCAATGATAGAGCTGGTTCTTTGAAAAAATAAGTGTAACTGAAGTACACCATAACACAACTGAAAAGCCAGAAAAAGAGAAGACAAATTACCAATAATAAGAGTGAAACAGGAGATATCACTACAGAACCCTATAAATGTCTAAATGTCTTAGAACCTTATATATGTAAATATAACAATTTACATGAAATGGACTAATTCTTCAAAAAACACAAACTACCATAATATACCCAATAGGAATAGACAATTTGGGGGGTGCTTGGGTGGCTCAGTTGGTTATGCACCTACCTTTGGCTCAAGTCATGGTCCCAGGGTCCTAGGATCAAGTCCCGCATTGGGATCTCTGCTCAGCAGGGAGCCTGCTTCTTCCTCTCCCTCTGCCTACCACTCTGCCTACTTATGCTCTTTCTCCCTGGTATGTCAAATAAAAAAAAAAAAAAAGGAACAATTTGGTTTTTTTTTTTAAGGATTTTATTTATTTATTTAACAGAGAGAAAGAGAGAGAGAGAGAGCGAGCACGCGCACAAGAGTGGCAGAGGGAGAGGGAGAAGCAGGATCCTCGCTGAGCAGGGAGCCCAACACGGGACTTGATCCCAGGGCCCTGTGATCATGACCTGAGCTGAAGGCAGACACTTAGCCAACTGAGCCACCCAGGCACCCCAGGAATAGGCAATCTGAATAGCCCTATAATAGTAAAAAATTGAAGTCGTATTATTAAGTCCTCCCACCCCCAAAAATCTTAAGGTCCAGAAGGCTCCACAAAAGAACTCTACCAAATGTTTAAAAAAGAAATAGCACCACTTCTACCCAATCTCTTCCAGAATACAGAAGAGGAGGGAGCACGTCCCAGTTCATTTTATGAAGGGGGTATTCTTTTGATACCAAAACCAGACAAAGAAGAGTTAAAAAAATAATAATAACTATAGACCAATATTCCTCATGACTATAGGTGTATGAATCCTTAACATAACATTACCAAATAGAATTCAGTAATATATAAAAATAATTATTCACCATTACCAAGTTGGGCTTGTTTCAGAGATACTATTCCAGGGATCTGAAAATTAATCAGTATAAAATCCATCCTATTACATACAGACTGAAAAAGAAAAACCTGATCATATCAATGGATGCAGAAAAAAGCATTTGAAAATGCAATTCATTTCAAAACCTACTCTTGGTCAAAATTCTCAGAAAACTGGAAATAGAAGGGGACTTCCTCAACTTAAATAACATCTGCAAAACAAAATAAAACACAAAATCAAACAAAAAAAATCCTACAGTTGACATCTTACCTAATGGGGAAAGGTTAGATACCTTGCTCCTTAAGACAGAGATTGAGGCAAGTGTGTCTGACCTTGACACTCATCCTACACGGTGACACAAATCTGAGTCAGTGCAATAAGTCAAGAAAAGTAAACAAAAAGGAAACAGATCTGAAAGGAACAAATTTAAATGTCCCTATTTACAGATGACATTATTGTCTATGTAGAAAATGCCCAAAAAAATCTACAGGGAAAAAAATATCTCAAACTAACAAATGAGTTCAACAGGGTGGCAGGACACGAGGTAAACATACACAAATTAAATCTACATCTATATGCTGGTAATAAACACATGAATCCCGAGATTAAAAATTAAATGCCAAAAAAAAAAAAATCAAATGCCATTGACAACTGCTACAAAAAAAATAAAATACCTACAAATCTATCAAAATATGTACTGAAGGTGTATGCTGGAAACTACCAAATGCTTATGACAAATCAAAGAAGCTGGAGAGACAAAACTGTGTGGATTGGAA
Source organism: Mellivora capensis (assembly GCA_004024625.1). Taxonomy (NCBI): domain Eukaryota; kingdom Metazoa; phylum Chordata; class Mammalia; order Carnivora; family Mustelidae; genus Mellivora; species Mellivora capensis. The sequence continues at coordinate 19,378 of PISX010011096.1, forward strand.
AATGCAACATAATAAAGATACCAATATTCAAAAATTAATTATGGATTAATTAATCTAGTTCCAATCAAAATTTTATCACTATTTTTTGTAGCTACAGCCAGGCTGAATATAAAATTGATACAAAACTGAAAAGGAAGTAGAAGATCTAAAATAATTTTTAGAAAAAATAAATGTGGGGGCACCTGGGTGGCTCAGTGGGTTAAAGCCTCTGCCTTCCGCTCAGGTCATGACCCCAGGGTCCTGGGATTGAGTCCTGCATCGGGCTCTCTGCTCAGCAGGGAGCCTGCTTCCTCCTCTCTCTCTCTGCCTGCCTCTCTGCCTACTTGTGATCTCTGTCTGTCAAATAAATAAATAAAATCTTAAAAAAAAAACTGGAAAGACTTCCCACAAAAAGAGAAAATATTTGCAGATCAGATACATGACAGAAGAATTATAGCCAGAATATATAAAGAACTTTCAAACTCAACAATAAGGAAAAAATCCTATTAAAAAGGGGGCAAAAATCTGAGCAGAAACTTTATCAAGGAAGATCTATGGGTGGCAAATAAGCACGGAAAAAACTTCTCAACATTATCCATTAGGAAAATGTAAATTTATACCCAAATGAAGTAATGCTATTCACGTGGCAAAAATGCCACCACCAACACACCTCAAACCTCACCATATTAAGTTCTGGAGAGACTATAAAGCCACTGGAACTCTCCCACGTGGCTGGGAGCTGAGGGCAACGCAAAATGGTAAAGCCTCTATGGAAAACAGCTCGGCAGTTTCTTTCAAACTTGAACACACACTTGCCATACGACCTAGCAAGGCTACCTTAGAGAAAATAAAATTTATGTTCATACGCACACCCCTACAACATCTCATGAATGTTCAACAGCAGCTTTACTTGCAATGACGAAAAGCTGGAAGCAACCCAAACTGTCAAGTGAAAGGATTAACAAGAGAAAAATCGGGAAGATTAAAAAGAAAAAAAAAGTATACCAGGCTATTTTTAATTAATATCATATTACTGTTAGCCCAAATAGACTTTGAAGCAAAACAAAACAAAACAAAACAAAAACCCCAAAACAAAAAACCACCCACAAAAAAACCAAAAAACAAAACAACAACAACAACAAAAGACATAAGGGAGAAAGGAACCCAATATAATGAAAAGTCTACCTCACCAAGAGCCTGTAAGAATTCTGCACTTGGATGTACCCGATTAAAACCAAAAAATATATAAATCAAAACAGAGAACTTCAGGGAAGCCCTAAAAAATGTACCATAATAGAAATGTATCATTTCTCTTTTAATTAATGAGAGGTAAAGCACGCACACAAGAAGTAAAGATACAGAGGATTTGAAAAACATGTTAACAGATTCGACGGACACACATGGAATACTGAATCTAATCCCTATGGAACAGAAACTCTTCTTGTGCACATAAGTATTCATTTCCAAAAATTAACCCCTTAGTAGCCTTTCAAGCATGTCTCGACAAAAACCAAAGAAGAGATGCCAAGCAGACAATGTTCTCTTACCCCAAGGTCATTTAAGTTGCAGTAATTAGCTGAAAAGTTAAAATTTTTAAAAACACACATACAAGATTTGGAAACTTTAAAACAATTCTAAATAGCTCAGAGGTCAAAAAGACATGGCTAGAAATTTAAAATATTGAGAATTGAACAGTTAAAATATCAAATTTGAGGGGTGCCTGGGTGGCTCAGTTGGTTAAGCATCTGCCTTCTGCTCAGGTCATGATCCCAGGGTCCTGGGACTGAGCCCCGCATCGGGCTCTCTGCTCAGCAGGGAGTCTGCTTCTCCCTCTGCCTGCAGCTCCCCCTGTTCCTGTTCCCTCTCTTGCTGAAACAAATAAATAAAAATCTTTAGTAAAAAAATATTCAAACTTGTGAGTAAAGTGATACTTTAAAAAATATAGAAACTCAAATGCTTATTTTAGAAGAGAGGCTGAAAATACTTGAGAAGTATAAGCAGTTTGAAATTCAAGAAATGAGAAGGAAGAAAATAACAAAGGGAAGAAATTAGTAAAATTAAAAAAATAGAATCAACAAAGTTAATAGTTAATTCTTTGAAAAGACTAACAAATAGCAAATCTCTATAGGATTTATCTAGAAAAAGAGAGAGAGAAGGAAATAATAATAGGAAAGAAAAGTGGAATATAACCAGTAATACTGCAGAGATTAAAAAAATAAATGAAAGTTATGAACAGCTTTATTTGAAAACAGAACAAAATGGCCAAAGAGCTAGAAAAATAAAGCAAGCTCAAACTGACTCAAAAATAAATAGGAAGTCTGACTAGTCCTATAAACCTTTAAAAAAAACACTGAAGCAGTAATTAAATATCTTTCCACAAGGAAAAAAGAAGGCCAAGATATGTAGCAGGGAACTTTTCAACAAATGTTTCCTTCCATACTTGTACAAACTCTTCAAACAAATAAAATAAGATAAAATAAAATAAAATAAAATGCAACACACACAGCTCATGCTAACAGAGAAGTATAACTTGTTACCAAAACTAGATAAGGATGCAGAAAGAAAATTATAGACCGGTCCTATACATTAAGAATCATAAAAATATCCTGAAAAATTAGCATATTATGAGCAAATTAGATTAATTGCTGGAATGCAAGAGTGGTTTTTCTTTTTTTAAAGACTTTATTTTTAAGTAATCTCTGCACCCAACGTGGGGCTCAAACTCAAAACCCCGAGATCAAGCGTCCCATGCGCCACCAACTGAGCCAGCCAGGTGCCCCAAGAGTGATTTAATTTTAGATATCTGCAAGTGTAATTCATCACACTGACAAATTAAAGGATAAACCATGACTGTCTCAAATAATGCAGACAAAATATTTAATAAAACTCAATGCCTCTTCAAGAAAGATAGGGAAAGTTAGGAAAATGTTTACCTTTGTTTTTTGAAATGTACCTACAAAACATTATTTTCCATGGGAACATGTTGAAAACATTCTCTCTAAAGTCAAGAAAACAATGCCTACTATCACTTTCTAGCCAGCTCAGTAAGTATCAAAAATCACTTAACACAGGGGGAAAAAAAGGTAGAATAAATGTAATAAAATATGGGCAATATTTCATGGAGAAAAAAATTAGAAGACAGTAACAAAGACAAAATGAGAGGTAGATACACTGTATTTATGGATAGAAAGAATTAACTTTATAAAGATATCAGTTCTCTTTATACCAATGGAACTTGAATGAAAATTCCAAATGAGGGCTTTTAGCATTGGTGGTTCAGTGGTAGAATTCTCGCCTGCCAAATGAGGACTTTTAGAAACTAATTTAAGGGCCCCTGGGTGGCTCAGTTGGTTAAGTGTTTGCCTTCGGCTCCAGTCACAATCTTGGGGTCCTGGAATCAAGTCCCGTGTCAGGCTCTCTGCTCGGTGCACAGTCTGTTTCTCCCTCTCCCTCTGTGACCTCTCTTGCTCTCTCTCAAATAAATAAATAAATAAATAAAATCTTTAAAAAAAAACTAATTTAATGAGGCCAATCTAAAACTTTTATGGCAATGCAAAGACATAAGAGAAAAACACAGTCATCCTTAGGAAGAACAGGCTGGAGGAATTTCACCACCAGATACTGAAACTTACTAAAGTCAGAGCAATTAAGACAGTATTATATCAGTGTTCACACTGAACATGAGAACAGAAGTGTGTCCAGGAATAGATCCACACATGAAAAAATGATAGATGATAGAGGTGTTATGCCAGATTGCAGAAAAGATATGTTTATCCAGTATGTAGGGCTGGATTAATTGAATACCCCTTCTCAAAAAAAAAAAAAAAGAGAGAGAGAGAAAGAAAACAAGAGTTCTACCCCAAACCATGCATAAAACCCAAGTCCTGATTAAATTTTAACCACAAGACATGAAAACTTGTGGGAAAATATATATGCAATGTCTTATGTTTTGGACCATGGAATGATACGTTGAGGGAAAAAAAGATGAACCATAAAAGAAAAGAATGTTTACATAAAAATTAACTTCTGTTACAGTAGTTGAGAAAAAAATGAAAAGAGTCAGAAAACAGAGGAAGATATATGTAAAATATATATATATATATAACTGCCAAAGTATTAACATTCATATCAGAACATATCATAACATCACATCATAACATTCATGTCAGAAAGTTCCAAAAGTCAACCAAAAAAAAAAAAAAAGAATCAACTCTATAGAAAAATATGCTGAAGACTAGCACTTCTGAGATGAGAAACTTCTAATGATTAACAAACATATAAAAATGTGGCCAACCTCATTAGTAACCAGGAACATACAAATTACATTACAAAGAAATATCACTGTCCATCAACCAGCCTGATAAAAATGTCTGACAATTCCAAACAGTAAAGATAGGGAAGTAAGGGAAATCACTATAAAGCATTATTCTAACTATAAATTGTTAAAAAGCATTGTAGAAAACAATGTGTCAATTATCTGGTGCATTTGACATTGAAACGCAATACCCAGATGAAACATCTTTTAAGAGCACAATACAGAATATTTACTCGTATTATGTCTGATGTACTCTAGTATTTTCTACTACGCTCACTAAATTGATTCTATTATCTCTAATGGGTTGGAACCCGTATTCAAAAAACACTATCCTAAAGAAGCCTCCACACATTTGCCAGGACACATTTACAGAACAGTCCTAGCAGTTTTTTATTTCTGTGGGTTTTTTTTTTTTGTAAAATAATAAAAAAAATTGGGGGAGGAAAAAAGTCCATCAAATAGAGTTGTAAGATGTCCCCCAAAATAATAAGAAACCTAGGAATAAACCTAATAACCAAGAGGTTAAAGACCTGTACTCTGCAAATTCTAAACACTGAGGAAAGAAACTGAAGATGACAAAGAAATGGAAAGACATTCCATGCTCATGGATTGGAAGAATATTGTTAAAATGTCTCTACTACCCAAAGCAAGCGACACATATAATGCAATCCCTAGTAAAATACCAACAGCACCTTTCACAGAGCTAGAACAAATAATCCTAAAATTTGAATGGAACCACCAAAGACCCTAACCTAAAAAAGAAAAGGAAAGCTGGAGGCATCACAATTCCAGACTTCAAGTTATATTTCAAACCTTAGTTCCCCAAACCAGTATGATACTAGCACAAATACAGACACAGAGATCAATGGAAGAGAATCCAGAAATAAACTCACAATTATATGGCCGATTAATCTTCAACAAGGCAGGAAGGAATATCCAATGGGGAAAAAAAATCTCTTGAACAATGCCTGCTGGGAAAACTGGACAGCTACACAAAAAAGAAGGAAACTGGACCACATTCCTACACCACAGACAAAAATAAACTCAAAATGGTTTAAAGACCTCAATGTGTGTGAGACCCCAAACTGTAGAAATCCTAGAAGAGAGGACAGGAGGTAACTTATTTGACATTGGCTGTGGCGATTTCTTTCAAGATATGTCTCCTGAGGCAGGGGAACAAAAGTAAAATTAAACTACTGGGATTTAATCAAAATAAAAAGCTTCTGCAATGCAGAGGAAAGATACGAAACTAAAGGGCAACCTATGGAATGGTAGTAGGTATCTGCAAATGACATTATCTGATAATGAATTAGTATCCAAAATATATAAAGAACACATAAAACTCAACACCCCAAAACCAAATAACCCAGTTAAAAAACAGGCAGAAGACAGGAACAGACGTTTCTCCAAAGGTAGTCAGAGGGGGCCAAGAGACACAAGGAAAGATGCTCCTTGTCATTTATCATCAGCGAAATGCTTATCACGATGGGATGCCACCTCCCGCCTGTCAGAAAGGCTGAAATCAACAACACAAGAAACAAGAGGTGTTGGCGAAGATGTAGAGAAAAAGGAACCCTTGTGCCCTGTTGGTGGGAATGCACCCTGGTGTAGCCATTGTGGAAACAGTATGGAGGTTCCTTGGAAAATTAAAGAGAATTACGTCATGTTCCATAATCACAGGATTGGGTATTTACCCGAAGAACACAAGAATATGAATTCAAAGGGATACATGCACCCCAATGTTGACGGCAGCATTATTTAAAACAGCCATGACATGGCAGCACCCCAAGGGTCCATTCAATGATGAATGGATAATGAAGATGTGGTATATACACAGAATATTCCTCAGCCATAAAAAAAGAATGAGAGGGCACCAGGGTGGCTCAGTGGGTTAAGTTTCTGCCTTCAGCTCAGGTCATGATCTCGGGGTCCTGGGATTAAGTCCCGCATTGGGCTCTCTGCTTGGCAGGGAGCCTGCTTCCTCCTTTTTCTTTCTGCCTGCCCCTCTGCCTACTTGTGATCTCTCTCTGTCAAATAAATAAGTAAAAAATCTTAAAAAAAAAAAAAAAAGAATGAAATCTGGCCATCTGCAATGACATGGATGGAACTAGAGGGCATAATGCTAAGTGAAATAAGTCAGAGAAAGACGAATACCATATGATTTCACTCATATGCGGAATTTAAGAAACAAATGAGCAAAGGGATAAAAATTAAAGAGACGAATCAAGAAACAGACTGAAAAAAAAAAGATTTTATTTGAGAGAGTGAGCAAGCAAGAGAAAGAGCGTGAATGGGGGTAAGGGGGTGGGGGAGGGGGAGAGGTTGAAGCAGACTCCCTGCTGAGCAGGGAGCCTGATGGGGATTCTTGGAAGTTCAATGCTGAATAGGGAAAATAAATAACAGAAAGACTACTTAAATTATACCATTTTCATAAAGTTCAAAACCAAACACCACTAAACAACATACTGGTAAGGGATAAAATAGGTGTAGGAAAATGAAAAGCAAGCAAGGTTATATTTACAAAATTTCAAATAGTGGTTATCTCCAAAAAAAGAAGACAGACTGGATTTGGAGGAATACACAAGTGGCTTCGACATTACTGCAGTGAGTTATTTCTAAATTTGTGTAGAGGGTTCACAGCTCTCTTAATGTCTCAAAACATGTAAGAAAATAGCTAATCTATGTATTAAACAATAGATAATATAACAAAATAACAAAAGCTAAGCATTAAGTATCAAGCATAAACTTTTAGAAATGATTACCCCAATCCCACAAGACTAAAAACAAACCAAAAAATTAAGCCCATCAAGCCTGGGTGGCTCAGTCAGTTAAGCATCTGCCTTTGGCTCGGTTCATGATCCCAGGGTCCTGGGATTGAGCCCCAAGTCGGGCTCCCTGTTCAGCAGGAGCCTGCTTCTCCCTCTCCTCCCCGCTCGTGCTCTCTCACTACCTCGGTCTCTTCCTCTCTCAAATAAATAAAAACCTTTTTAAAAAAATTATGCCCGTCAGATTTTCTATATTCTGGGTAAAAAAAAAAAAATAGTAATAATACACACACACACACCCTCACATATCATATACCACATATATACACAGTGTATCTATAAACATAAAATATATACCATAATGTCATTAATTTTATATATATATATATATAATTTTAAATACATATGAATTGTATATATATAAAAACATTTTCTCTGAAGTTTTTCTTACTTTTTGCTTAGAAGAAAGAGCTGAGTTTCAGGGCATCTAGACATTTAGCTAGAGGAATTACTCACACATCAACTACATGCAAACTAAAATAACCAATAAAAACACCGTAGTTACCCAGCTGATGAGAAAGCGAGAAGCTCTGGTCCTCTGAAGGGAAGCATCATTGTGCTAGAGACAAATTCTGCTCAAGTCTGCCCTTAAAAACTTGGGGTCATAAACTTATTTGAAGATCCAAAGGATTTAAGAACATTCTAGAACATTTTTTAAAAAAGATTTTATTTATTTGACAGAGAGATCACAAGTAGGCAGAGAGGCAGACAGAGAGAGAGGGGAAAGCAGGCTCCCCGCCGAGCGGAGAGCCCGATGCGGGGCTCGATCCCAGGACCCTGAGATCATGACCTGAGCCGAAGGCAGAGGCTTAACCCACTGAGCCACCCAGGTGCCCCAATTCTCAAACATGTTTTACTGAGGGAAAGGCTCATCAGTACTGAGTTCGAAAGGAACAAGGAAGTCAGCCCAATTTTCCACTCCTCTGAGACTTCCTTCTGTCACTCCCAAGGCATTTCAACAGAACCTTACAGACTGACCAATGGAAGGTAATCTTCAGGGAAAGGAGGGGGGCGCTAGCAGGTGATGCTGTTTTTAGGAAGCCTGGTATTTTTGGCCTCATCTCTGTAAATGAAAGGCAGAGCATCGTCCATTATCAAGACAATGAACACTATCTACCATTTTCAGGGGATGAGTCATTCCACGGGATGACAAGCACTGTGTAGGTGACATCTGGGTACAAGTCATGTCTTTTTTATTTTTTACATCAACAGACTAAAGCAAAACAGAGCTCTGGCAAACTGGTCTAAAAATTGTGCATTGTTCTGGTAACGAGCTTCAGGAGAACAATCAACACCACCTACAAAAAAGTCTTGAATGTCATCAGCATTGTCATGAGCTTGGATGGTCCCAGTGGCACGTCCCAAAATGTGCTCCATGAAAAAAAGACTCCTTAGGCACTGAAGAAAAAGGTCCTGTGGACAACAACTAAGTTAAGGAAACACCGAATACTATGTTCTCCATTAACGGAGTCTCATTAAAATTTTAAAGGTTCTGAGAAGTCCTGCAGTAAATAAAATGTTTTAATGTGAGCTAGTCCATTCTTTTCCAACTGTATACAAATACAAACCTATATTTTGCAGGACACCACATGCCGCATATGCATAAGGAAATGAGAAGCAGAAGGGAAAAATCTCTCCTGATATGCCACCTAGGACTTCTGGCCTCATCACAGAAAGACATTTAGTTAGACGGAGAGCTAAAGCAATCAGGACTTCCCAGCTGTCATTACAGGAGTCCCTGAGCTGCTTTTCAGGCAGAGAGAGTCTCCTTACAAACCATTTCAGTCATGAGGTCACCAACTGGCCACACCCACCAAAGCTGCGGAATCCTCTTCTTTTCATGCCCTGTTGCTCCCTTTCTGTTTGGACAGTTCCAGGCTAGCCCCATAGGGCTCAGCCCTGATACAAGGTGGAGGGAGGATGGGTGGAAGGGTGGAGGTAGGATTTAGGATTTAGGATTGGTTGGTCTGCATTTCAAAGATGTGCTTGCAGGTTAGTAGTTTGCTATTTTTAGAAACTAGCTGGCCCTGGGAGGGGCGGCATCTGCCAGGTTAGTGAGGCTGGGGATGGGGGAGCATCAAAGATACAGAAAATACTGTTCATCCAGTCCCTCATTCCTTTAAAAACCTAGGTGTTATTATACCTATTTTGGGGGTGAGAAAATGAGATTACTATCATTGTCACAGCCTTAGTACAACACGCCAAAGGGTAAGTCCCCGGATTTATAGCATCAGCGTCACTTTGAAACTTCTTAGAAATGTACGTTCTCCAGTACTAGCTCAGACCTCCTGAGTCAGAAATTCTGGGAGGGAGGTCCTGCAGTCTGTGTTTTAAGTAGCCCTCTAGATGATTCTGAAGCCTGTTAAGAAACCCTGGTGCAGAGAATAAAATCCCTGTTCTGGAAAATCCCACTCTGACTCAACAATTTAGCTCTTCAAGGTCCTTTAAGCTATCTCCATTCTTCTACTCCCAGCCACCGGATGCCCTTCATTCCATCCCTCTCCTACCCTGCCCTGCCTGATAAACTCTATGCTCCAGGGACACCTCACTTTCCCTTGTTGCCACTGGGACTCAGCAACGCCCCCGCCCTAGCACAGTACTGAGACAAAGCGAGCGCAGGCTTCCCTTGCCATCCAAAACCACAGCAGTCTTGAGAAGCCTTCCCTAAGCTGAAATGAGGTAAAGGGAAGAAGCATGAATTTACACGGAAAAAATGTTTGTGCCATTCCCAGATCCAAAAAAATAACATCCCTTCAGTGTTTCTGGTATCTGAGGACACATCTTGCCGACAGAAGCACAAAACGAATCGAGAGAAAGCACAGATGCCCCCAGATGGAGTTCAAGGCTATGGTAGCTGGATGCTGAGATGCTGAGTGTAGTTCCTGGGAAAAACAGTGGCAGGGTCACTCGAGATGCCTCCCTAAGGGCTTGCTGCAAGACCGATGCTGAACGCTATTTTTTTTTCACCCTTTTCCATAAATGCAAAAATAGGCTTTGGATTTCCTTTCAGTTAGCAAAAACAGGTGCTACTGTAGGCCTTTTGTAAAAGCCAAGTGGCACAATGAGAACTTTCAAATGGGGGGATGCCCATACTCTGTAAATGCCTATTAAGAGGGATGCAGGGCGCCTGGGTGGCTCAGTAGGTTGGGTCTCTGCCTTCGGCTCAGGTCATGATCCCAGGGTTCTGGGATTGAGTCCTGCATCAGGCTCTCTGCTCAGCGGAGAGCCTGCTTCCCCCTCTCTCTCTCTGCATGCCTCTCTGCCTACTTGTGATCTCTCCGTGTGAGTCAAATAAATAAATAAATAAAATCTTAAAAAAAAAAAAAAAGATGGAGTGCAACCTTGATACAATCGGACCCAACTGCTTTTGCTCACTGTCTTACCCTGCCTCGCTTCTTACAGTGGACTCCGTTACCTGGCTCTCCTAAAGCCACTCTCCACCACTGCCTTCTTTGCTACAGAAGGCGGAAAGCCAATATGGTCCCAGTGTCCCCTGAAATTTGGAGTACCCATGGGACCTAGTCCCAGGCCATGAGACAAAAGCAGAAGTGTGCTACAGGGTCATCTGGAAAAGCTCTGCTTCCCCACTAAAAATGAACAGGACACAGCTGTGGAACACTGTCACTTCTTCCTGTTTTGAATACAGACATGATGGCAAGAGTGATGGCAGCCATCCTGTAACCATGAAGGAGTGGCAAAGAGAAAGGAAGGGGGACACCTAGGTGGCTCAGTCAGTTAAGCATCTGCCTTTGGCTCCTGTCATGATCTCAGAGCCCCAGATGGGGCTCCCCTAAGCAGGGAGTCTGCTTGTCCCTCTGCCCCTCACCCTGCTCATGCTCTCTAATAAATAAAATCTTGAGAGAGAGAGAGAGATGAAGAGATGATGGACCTGACATCACTGAGTCATTGATCCAACCACCGACCCAACCACTTATTTCTGAGAGTAATAAACTCTGTCCAAAGCCATCCTAAGTGGATTCTTTGTTACAATAGCTCAATACAATCCTAGCTTAATATACTCCCCATGGGGGATCTCATCCTACTACTGATTTTATCCTGAGTAAAAGCATAATTATTGTTAATATTATTTGTTATTCCTGAAATTGCCCATAGTTCCCCAGTCTTAAAATCATATTAACTTTTCCCTAAATGTCCTCACAGACATATGTACCAGGATGTACACCAGAGGGAGGGGGGCTGCATCCATTGAGAAAGCGTTCCTGAGGGGGTGGCACTGGTAGGCATTGAGGGCTTGGTAGGATCTGCCATGCAGAGACATGGGAGAAGGTCCCAAATGGCGGAGAAACCACCACAGGCACCCCCTTAGCACAACAAAAGGCTATAAAATAGAGGATTAGGTGAGGGAGAGGAAAATTCCCTCTTGGGAATTAAGGGTGAAGAGAAAAGAACAAGTAGGACATAGGAAAAACTTCTGAAAGTAAATTATAATACAAGTCCTCTGGGGCGGGGGGAGGGTAGGTGGGGGAAGAAAGGGAAAAAAGGGGAAATTACTTTTTTTTTAAGAATTTATTTTTAAATAACCTCTACACCCAACATGGGGCTTGAACCTACAGTCCCAAGATCAAGAGTCACATGTTCCAGTGACCAAGTCAGCCAGATGCCCCAGAATGGAAAGTTATTTTAAAAGACAGACAGACAGGGGCGCCTGGGTGGCTCAGTGGGTTAAAGCCTCTGCCTTCGGCTCAGGTCATGATCTCAGTGTCCTGGGATTGAGCCCCACATCGGGCTCTCTGCTTGGCAGGGAGCCTGCTTCCTCCTCTCTCTTTGCCTGCCTCTCTGCCTACTTGTGATCTCTGTCTGTCAAATAAATAGATAGAATCTTTAAAAAAAAAAAAGACAGACAGACAGACAGAAATTTTCTGAGAACTGAAGACGCAATCAAGTCCTCCAAGTGCAAGGATCTGAGCAGTCAGATGCAGCCTGGAAATGAAGGAGAGATCCTCAAAAGCTGGTGGAGAGGAGGATACCACAAAAGCTTCCATCAGACCAGATGTGGAAGTTATAAGCAAGAACTGATGCTAGAATAAAACAGGACAATTCCAAAGTTCTTACTGAGCACCCATTTCAACATTAAAAAAAAAATGTACTATGGTAACTTGCCAGCCAAGTACAGAAGCAAAACAAAATCATTTGTAGAGACAGAAAAGGTGAGAACCTCCTTTTCTGAGAAAACTCTTTAAGGATGCACTCCAGAAAAATCAGGGCTTTTGAACAAGTAAGAAATGAGGGAACTAACTTGAACAAGTAAGAAATGAGGGAACTAAACCCGAGAGCAGCAGCAGGACACCCAGGATGCAAGAGGCTTAGAAAGTAGCAAATCCTCATCAAAATTCAGCAGCCTCTAAAGTGAAGAACACAATCAAAATAATATATGGAATGAGTAAGTTGGAAGGTATGAAAGCACAGGATTCTTCCACTAGGAACAAATGAAAAAGGGTAATTCACACAATTCTGGGGGGGAGGGAATACCCCCCAAAATGAAAGGATTTGAATATGAATCAGAGTAAAGTGATGCATGATTGAGTAATTTGGTAGCATGTTAAAAAAAGGATTTCCATGGAGCCTTGGCACTATTCCCCTCTATGTGATCAGGTCTCCAGAGCGGGAAATGTCATTGACATAGTACTGGGCTCTGCAATCCACAACACTGAAGTAGCCATATAAGCACTTAATTGAGTTTTGAACTCTTACAATCAATCTAGGACAAAGCAGGGAAGACTTAATGATGATGATCCCAGGAGAGAAAGAATGTGAAAGAGAAAAAGAGGAAGGGATGAAGGTAAAGGAAAGAAAGGAAAGAGGGGTGCTTGGGAGGTTTAGTCAGTTAAGTGTCCCACTTTTTTAAAAAAAATATTTTACTTATTTGACAGAGAGAGAGAGAGAGGGTGAGAAATAGAACACAAGCAGAGGAAGTAGGAGAGGGAGAAGCTGGCTTCCCACTGAGCAGGGAGCCCGATGCGGGGTTCGATCCCTGGACACTGGGATCATGACCTGAGCCGAAGGTAGCCACTTAACAACTGCGCCACCCAGGCACCCCTAAGTGTCCGGCTCTTGATTTCAGCTCAGGTCATGATCTCAGGGTCCTAGGGTTGAGCCCCACATCAGGCTCTGTGCTCAGTGGGGAGTCTGCTTCTCTGCCTCCCTTTGCCCCTCCCCCTGCTCTCTCTCGCCCCCCACCCCCTTAAATAATCTTTAAAAAAGGGGAGGGGGAGAAAGAGGAAGAGGGAAAGAAAAGTTGAGAGAAGCCAGGATTGGAGAGAGAGAGGTGAATCGACACTTCCCAAAGCCAGTTAAGAGAATCTGGACTATTCACAGCAGAGTGGCTTAAATGTAACAAGTAAAATGGCATTACATGGACTTAAAAAGCGGGTACCAAGGGGAATGTGGGTGTCAGAATCGAAGCCTCCTCTTCCCAACAGGAAGTCAATGGTGTGTAACGTGTATATGTGGGGGTATGAGCGAGAGCTAGCAATATAAGCCTTTGTTGAGCAGTGTGGGAGGCAAACTGCCAGAGGAACTAAAAACAGAAGCCATTAAACACAATTGCCTCCAGAGAGTGGGGTTGGGAATGGCATCAGGGTGGGAGGGCTGATACCTTTTCATTGCAAGTCCTTCCCTACAACTTGATTTTTTAGAACTACATCCATCTATTATTTTTTTTTTTTTTTTTAAGGAACAATACCCAGGACTACTGGAGATGGAAAACAGGCATGCCCATCCCCAGCTGCTGGAACCATTAAATGGGCAATTTGGCAATATGTATTGAAAGCCTCAAAAGGTAGAAAATCTTCCTCGAAGTAACTGAAATGGAGGAACTCATCCTGGAGAAACAATTGAAAGTGTCAACAGGGGGTTAACAATAGAAAGATCATCAGAGCATTGTTCATGGAGGTCTACACGTCTACTTAATCTTCTGTCCCCAGCTCTTTGCCGTATGGACATAATGGGAAAAAAAACCCAATGACTTCCACCAAAATCCAAAGGGGACTGCTTAAATACCATGTGAATATAAAAAATGAGGACATATATCATCATGTCAAATTACTGAAGCTATACTAAGGGAGACAGCAGACTACAAGCCAATAGGCACAATAAAAAGTTACATGTATAGATACACAAAGGGGAAAAATACATGGTAAGGGATATAGCAAAATGTTACTAGCCAGCCCTCTGTTTTGCTCTTTACTATTTTAAATTTTCTAATTCTTCTACAATGCACAGAGTAATTATTATAAAATGTATTACAAAGGTAGTTGCCAGGGGCAGGGAAGGCGGGTAAGTTAACTATTCCTGGGGACAATTTCAGTGTTTGCAAGATGAAGGGTGGATGGACGGCGGTGAGGGTAGTGACCAAAACAAACGGATTCAGTGCTGCTGAGTTACATGTTTAAAAATGGTTAAGATGATAAATTTCATGTATGTAATTTAACCACAATTTTAAAAAAATAAAAAATATTTTAAGGCTGTAAAAATAAAGGATAGTACAGTGTTGCATGATATGATATGGGTGAATATGTATCATTACACATTCGTCCAAACCCATGGAATCGACAACACCAAGAGCGGGCTCAAACTGGGGCACCTGGGTGGCTCAGTCAGTTAAGTGCCTGCTTTCGGTGGAGGTCACGATCTTGGACTCCTGGGATGGAGCCCCATGTCCATCTCCCTGCTCAACAGGCAGCCTGCTTCTTCCTCTCTCCCTCTGCTCGGGCTCTCTCTCTTGCTCTCTCAAATAAACAAATAAAATCTTAAAAAAAAAAAAGAGTAGGGATCTAAGGTAAACAATGGACTTTGAGCGATTACGAAGTAGGTTTATCCTCCGTAAAAAAAATATGCCATTCTGGTGAGTGAGGTTTTGAATGGGTTAGGCTATGCATGGGTGGGAATGGGGGGTATATAGGAAATTTTGTGCCTTTCAGCTTTCTTGTAAATCTAAAACTGCCCTTTGCCCTTTAAAGGGGGAAAAAAAAGTCTTTAAAAATTAACAAAAATGTGTTACAAAATAATGTAAACTGGATTATATGCCATATATGATACATTTATGAACAAACCATGTTATAAAAAAATGTCTTAATATTGCTAAGGTTAACCAAACGAAAACATGTGTAAGAGGAGTTTTAGAATTATTGCATATATTTTACATTTTCTCCAAATGATACTTTTTCCCTAAGTCCCAAAAAGGGAATTTTCCTGCTTCTCCCAAAATATCCAGGCATTATTTTTTAATCTTTAATCCAAGCCCTACCAGTTCTTCATTACTTCCTTTCAGTCCTTCCAAGAATATCAGTCCTTCCCAAGGGCATTTCTGAGCCCCAAGATTACCACTCTCTTCCAGAAAAACAAGACATATAAACTTTGAATGTCTTAATATTCATTATAGTAAGTCTTTAAATATGAATTTCTTTATGTCCCACAAATAATTTCATGCTCCATTAGGGTAACAATATAGATACACAATATATAGTATTTATATGTTATAATATTATTTAATGATTAATGTTAATTTTAATAACTTATAATATTTATACTTATATTTTTATGCACACAAATGTGGAGTTTTAAAAAATTTTAGGAAGAGAGAGAGCACGACTGGGAGAGGCAAAGGGAGCAGGAGAAAGAGAATCTCAAGCAGACTCCACACTGAGCACGGAGACTGGTGCAGGGCTCCATCTCACAACCCTGAGATCATGACCTGGGCTAAAACCAAGAGTCAGACACTCAACCAACTGTACCCCTCCCAGGCACCCCTAAACGTCTTCTCTTAAAAGTCTTTTGATTTTCCAGTTTCTCACAATTCATCATACGTGGACCAGTGTGGTATGGTATGGGTTCCCTAGTGATTCCAAAAGTGGTTTTGGGATGTGGTCTTGGTGCTATCCGACCTTTGAATCTGTTAAACGCTCAAGAGTGTCCCCGCCATGCGATTCATATATTGAAGTCCTAAACCCCAGTACCTCAGAATGTGATAGGATCTGGGGATAGGGTCTTTGCAGAGGTCATTACTCAAGGTCATTAGTGGCCCTTATGCAACATGACTGGGGTCCTCATGAGAAGAGTATAGGACACAGGCTCCCACAGAGGGAAGACCCTGTGAAGACAGGGGGAGGCCAAGGAGTGAGGCCTCAGAAGAAATCAGCCCTGCGCACACCAGGATCTTAGACTTCCTTTCCAGAGTCACGAGGAAAGGAATGACTAATAGTCAAGCTCCCAGTCTGGGGTGCTTTGCTCTGGCAGCCCCAGTGGACAACGCATCATCCACATGAACCCTCCCTTTGTCACCGTGAATTCCAAGGGTTTGGGGGCCTCTGTGGTCTTACCGGTAGATTCTAACATGATCCTGGAGCCAAAGAATAGCATAAAAAGCATGGTGTACACTAATCACTTTACGCCTCTGTTTGTAGGAGACCACAGGGCTATTCTGGTCTGGTGACTGACAGAGCAGGGCCTGGCGTGTACATAGAAGGGCTTCCTGAGGACAAATGGATTCCTTTAGAGCATTTTTCTGGATACCTGTCATTGCAGAAAGGTCCTCTGGGGTGGAGTTTAAGTGTGATTCTCCCTGAAGTTAAGGACAGACTCAATGTCTTGCCAAGGTCTTTTTCTGGTCTATGGTTCTGGGCACAGTGTTAAAAATAAACCCATGATCCAGTCCAATGGAAAGTGGCTTGCAAGTCTAAGTCTCCAGTGTCCAAGTCTAGGACGTTGAAAATGGCCAAATATCCTGTGTAGAGTTCCTGCGTGACATGCAGGTTTTACCCAAGCTTGGGGACAATTTATGACAGCCACAAACGTGGACTTACTCTTCACTGGCTTCCTGCCCTTGGCATTTCTGGCAGGCAGGCATGAGAGGGCAATGAAATATTATTTCAAAGAAACAGCACCTAAAAAGGGTGCTATTTCTTGACTACCTCCATGAGAAGGGAGAAGAGCCCCCTCTTTAGGCAAAATATTGGTGTCCCTGCTAATGGTGCCTTCCCTCCCCATCCCTTAGAACCTCTTCTGGCAATTGCTTTGTTAATTCCCTCTTATAACTGTTACCTGTCCCGTTGCCTAGGGGATGGGAGGTGCACATTCACGATCATTTCTCCCACGTCCCATAATCCCACATTCTTTCTCAAGTGGGACTCAGTCTTCAAGCCACACTGGGAAGGCTCCTAGGTAGATGTGCAGTCAGACATGAAATTAGGCAGACCGGGGTCTAGGCTGACGTTGTCAGGTGCAGAGCAAGGGCAGAGAGGATCCTCTCGGGGTAGAGTTCACACAGAAAATGTTTCCAGGCAAAGTAATCCACATCTCAGTTTGTCTGGGGTCAAACAGATCAAGATAGACAATGAGATGGAAATCTGCAAGCTTTCTCCCCGATGTAGGGCAACTACCCAGGGGAGGAGAGGAGAATCCCAATTCAATTCATAAAGGAACTTCCTACCCCTAAAATTATAATTGAGCCCATTTGCCTCTATTAGCATATCAGAAGATAATTATGTCCCCTCCACCAAGTTGTTTTACCTCCTCACTCTTCCGGTGATCCATGAAAGGAAACATTTAGAACACACTTATTTTTCCAATTGCCCTCTCCTACCCTCAAATCCCACCCCCTTGTCGTTCCTGAGTTTGGTTGAGTTTTGACTTCACCATACTGATAACGTTTTCCCCTTAACAATTTGTCCATTTTGTTGCAAGAATCATGACTTAACATACACTACAGATTTCTGGTAAAAATGATCTCATCTGTTCAGGCTAAACTATAGATTCATCACAGGATCCTCTACAACCACTCTTCTCTGCCCTCTTATCCTCCAGTTTCTGGAGATTTCTACCAGATGGGCTGTTTTGCCAACTGTTTTTCCCCAGCTAAATGAATGGATAGTAAACTCTGAGGCCGTCATGCCCTTAATAAGTAATAAGTTACATGAGTAATAAACAGATAAGTTACATGAGTATACAATCCAAGACTTTAATGTGCTAACCTTGCAAATGAATGGTAACTGGGCTTGATGCAGAATTTCTCATCACAACCTTTTTGCCCCAAAAGTCTACAGACATTGTCCTAACTCAATACCAGTAGCTTAACCTCTTATCATTACTTTAAGCAACGAGTTTGGGGATGGTTTGTTATATCACCTTAGGTAACCAGAATAAGCACCATTTGGTTGTTGTTGTTAACCAAGCTATTCCAAACAAGACACCAAGGACATGTACTCAGACCAACTCCTCCCCAGAATCCTCCAGAAGTCATACTTTGATGGAGAATTTTCATAGCTCTTGAGGACTTGGCATTGCCCCCAGATCTCTGCTTGGTCTCAGGGATGGCTTTAAGAAGATTCTAGCACCTCTACTCCTTCGGCACTACAATGACTATCAATGAGAGATAAAATGGGAGGAAGCTAGCGTAATATAATAATTTTACTTTATAAAGAAACACTTAGCAAAAGAAGACATACTAAATGTTATGTCAGTTCTCAGGCTGAGACTCAAATGTCTGGAGTTATCTCAGTGAATGACATTAGATTTTACAAATTTAGGGGAATTCACTTAACTAGGTCAAGGAATTACAGAAATGTGGTATAATGGGATTAGCGATCAGAAGTCCTTGTTCTCTCGGGGAAGCTTCTTAGCTTCTCTGGGTCTCAGTTCCCTCATCAGTTAAGTGAGGAAATTGGGCTCAACGACCTTTCAAAGGATCCTGCCAGCTCAGCCATTCTGCAGAAATTTAATGAACATTCATAACGTAGATACCAGGAACATAAGGTCCACGTGACCTCATCATTTCACAGATGCAAGAACTAAGGAGAACCTGAGACGTTAACAGGCAAGTGAGAGACTAGGATCAAGGGACTAGGAAGACAGAATTCTCACCCCTAGAACAGCAGGCTACCATGAAATTCTGCTCATGGGGTATCAACCAGATGTTCCCAATATATGGCTGCACTCTGTGGCCAAAAGAGCCATAAAAGAGGGACTCGCTCATGGCCCATCTGTGTGATCTTTGCTCCTCATCTTGCAAGGAGGAGACACGTAATGATGGAATGAATCAATGACTAAAAATTCTAAGTGGGCTTCAGTGGCCCTAAGGACACCATCAGGACATGGCCTGGCTCCTCTTATCATTCAGGTCTGCTCCGCTCAGCATGTGCTCCATTCTCTAACACACCCTCCCCTCACAGTTCCAAGACAGCTGCCAGCAGTTCCAGCTTTAAAGCCTATCTTCTCCTGAATGCCAACAGAACAAGATTCTCTTCCCAAAAGACCCAGCAAATGTCACAGAATGAATCTTACTCACTGTGGTACGCAGATCCCCAACCCCCCAAAGATCTGCATGCTCTAATCCCCAGAACCTGTGAACATATTCCCTTACATGGGAAATAGAACTTCACAGATGCATGACGGACCTTACAATGGGGAGATTATCCCAGATTACCCAGGAGGCTCCAAAGGTCCCTAAAAGGGGTAGAGGAGGCAGAAGAAAGGTTAAGAAAGAGATGGGACTATAGGAGGGTCAGAGATGCAATGTGAGAAGCATGAGACCTACTGCTGTTGGCTTTGAAGGGGGAGGAAGGAGCCACCCACCAAGAACACGGGTGCACTCTAGAAGCCTGAACAGTCAAGGAAACTAACTCCTCCCCAACCCCAGAGCCTCCAAAAGGAACACTTGACTACCCTGGCAACATCTTGATTTTAGCCCAGGAAGACCTGTGTCAGGGGTGCCTGGGTGGCACATCTGGTTGAGCATCTGACTCTTGGTTTCAGCTCAGGTCATGGTCTTAGGATTGTGATATCGAGACCCACACTGGGCTCTGTGCTCAGCATGGAGTCTGCCTGAGATTCTCTCTGCCCCTCCCTGCCATTTACGTGCTTGCTCTCTCTCTCTCTCTCTGCAAAATAAATAAACCTTAAAAAAATAAAAAGACCTGTGTCAGACCTCTGACCTCCAGGACTGTAAGATGATAAATTTGTGTTGTTTTAAAGTCCCCACATTTGTGGTTTTCTTAGAGCAACAAGAAACTAAAATGCCAGCGGACTCGTCCAATCTGGTTCCCCTGCTCTGCCTAAACCAATGATTTCAGCTGGACTCGATTCACATCCCACCCTTAAATCTGAGGGTGGAACCAACCCCACACATGGACCCAGAGCAGGGGAGGAGTGGTTTCCTGATGAAAATCACAGCTTAGCGTCAGAAGGACAGAGACAGAAAATAACCAGGAGGGGAAAAAAAGAAAGGTATCCATCTACAAGACAGATGCTGGAAGTTCTGGAAAGAAAACGGAGGCTCCTGGTGGCATTTCAATTTTGCTTTCCTCTGAAGGTCATAGCTTTCAAAGAAAGCAGAAATGGAAATTAAACAACAGGGTCCCTGGATGTCTGGTGTTAAGTAACAAGGCTGGGGCTTTTGGACAGTGCTTTGACAAGAGACAGAGTCTATCTTGCAAATGCCGGAGAGAATACATTTTTCAGGAGGCCTGTTAACTTATCAGGGATTCTTTAAAGTGTGAATTGGAAGGGGTGGAAATAGCCATTAAAAAAAACCTGTACAACTGGATAATGTGATATATTAACGATGTTTTCTTCTTTTCTGTATTCTTGATGCTCCAACATTGGGGTCTTGTGGACCAGAACCACCATTTCTGGGGCTAATTCCTAAAGAGAACAGAGTCACCTACCCGCATGCCTTTGATAGACAAACTGACTAATTCTGAGTCTATACTACCCACCTCCTCTTTTTATTAAAGGAAATAGGGACACTATTTCCCACTAATCACCCCAAGGACAGGACCGCCCCTATAACCCAAAGCCCACCAAAATATCCAGTCATGTTTGTACTACTAGCTTACCTTGCTTTGCCCATTTTTTCCCACTGCAACTAAGTCAAGGCTCCCGCCCACAGCTCCCCTTTTTCTCTTTGCCTGCTCACCTTGCTTCCCTGTGTGGCCCTGTATGGCGTGCGTACCGTGATCCCTGTCTCTAGGGAGCTCCGAGCATAACAAAAAAAATGCCTTCCTGCTTTACAATCGTTTTCATGCCTGCATGTCTTACTCTACCTGCTCAAAACAAAGTGGCGGCAGAGGCAGACAGAACTTCAAAGAATAAACGGGACCTTCAGGGAGCATTAAGAGGGAATGACAGGAGTCGAGAGACAGTGTTTGGGTCCTGGGTGCCAACCCAAAATGTGGGCAGGAGAACAATCTGAAAGTTGAAAGTGATGGTGGGAAGACAGTCATCTGGATCTGACCCAACCTGATGAGGCAGTAGGTTCATGGCAGGAGGGGAGGGAGATCTTCTTACTGGGACCTAGGACAAGCTCCTGGATCATTTTCCTGGGGCTTTCCCAACAAAGTATTTGGGGGGGGCTCAAGATCAGGGAGGTATGGTCTCCCAGGTCTAGAGGCCAGAAATCTGAAACTGAGGTGTTGGAGGGGTTGGCTCCTCTTGAGGGCGAAAGGGAGATTCCCTCCTAGCTTTTGGTCATCTCGGGTGTTTCATGGCTGGTGGATGGCAATCTCCCCGTGTCTGCACACCTATTTCCCTCTAGGCATGTGTGTCTGCCTCAGTGTCCAAACGTCCCACCTTTATGAGGACACATACACAAGGCACACTGGATTAGGGCCTTCCTGGATGGCCTCATTTCAGCTCGATCACATGCAAAGACTATTTCGAAGTAAGATTCACATTCCCAGGTACTGAATGGGGTTAGAACTTCAACATCTGGGCGGGGACATGACTCAACCCCTAGGAGCTCCCTGTCTTTGGATTTTTTTTTTCAGTTCCCCCACAATGTCCCCCTCTCTGATTCTTCAAGTAAAACCCAGAAAGGCCAGGTAAGATGGAGGCCCTGGGAAGATTGGTTTAGTCTGATCTGATGCTAGAGTTCTCGTATAGCGGTAGGGTCCCAGCTGACGTTATCACACACTTGGCCAGGAACCCGCTGGCTCTCCGAGTCTTCCCTCCTGGGCACCTGAAGAGCTGGTGAGTGGGAGGCTCTGCTTGGGCTTGGGGGATTTTGGGGTCCCATCACAACTGACAGGGGAGGGGAGGGCAGGGCAGGTAAAGGGAGGGAATTAGACATGGCAGCCCTACACACATTTCCTCTATTCGGTTGAAACGGGTGTTTTTAGCATAGCAGGCTTGGTTGGAAGTTTCTATTCAGAAGAATCCTGTGCCCACACACTGTGGGCTAATACAGAGCCAAAGGCTTACTACAGACTTGGCATAAGGATTCACTCCCGTTCCTCCTTCCAAGCTGGAGTAAGTGCTGTCATCTCAAAATACATCGAAGGGAGAACCTGCGGGGTCCCAAGCACACGTAACAACAGTGATACCAGGACAGACAGGGTAAGCGGCAGCAAACCCCAACCCACTAACAGTGGCTGATCGTACCATGCTGAGCAGTGACCCCAGTCCCAAAACTGGATCTGTCCAAAACCGGACACAGTCTTTAGCAACATTGGATGATATCTGCTGCATCAACTCACAAGTCCCTTTTGGCATGGGGCAGGACATAAACAAGTAACATGAACAACCAACACAAGTGAAGTTTAGCAGCTACGGCACCCTGTTCTAGAAGAAAGGGGGCACGGTTCATTTTCTAGAAAAGTCAGCGAGCTCCAAGCTATCCCACCATCACGACAGCTGCATTAGGAAGTCCTATTTTTCCTCCACAGGAATTGAAACCACTGGTAGGAAAATCACTCAGAGAGCAGACACAAAATGGGCAGGGATCTGTCCCCCCATCTGTCTTAGTCCATTCGGGTCACCATAACAGAATACCAGAGGCGGGGTGGGTTGTTTATAAACAACAGAAACTCATATCTCACAGCTCTGGAGACTGGCAAGTCCAAGAACAAGGGGTCAGTGGATCTGGTGTCTGGGGAGGACTTGTTTCCTGGTTCACAGACCACCATCTTTGGGCTGGGTCCCTGCATGGCAGGAGAGGATGGGAGCTCTGTGGGATCTTTTATAAGGGCACTAATCCCATTCATGATGGGTTTGCCCTTATGCCCTAATCACCTCCCAAAGGCTCTACCTCCAAATGCCACCACATTGGGGGTTGGGATTGAACACATGAATTTGGGAGGGAACACAGACATTTAATGCACAGCATGGTACCATCTGCAGAAGGAGAGAGGGGACAATCTACTGTATCTTATCTGGCCTGTGGCCAATTCCCATACATCCTGGTCCCCGGGGTCCACATGGAACTGTGGATCGGGCACTGGCCACGCTCAGGCTGAGTCACAGTTGGCCAGGAACAGTGGCTAGAAGAACACTCTGTGCTAGGGCATTCAGTCCATGACATGTATCTCTGGCTTTCTGGCAAAATATTACTAACTCTGTAAGCTGAACATCAATAATAAATATTTAATCTGTCCTGAATTGCAGGTTCTCCAAGTCAGCAGTTCATGCACCCAAGTGGACCATTTGGGCTCTGGCCAATGGAGGAACCGGCAAAAGGATAAACTCTCCTTCTCGGATAGGGGCTGGATTCCCATGTCATTATGGTCCTGAGCCCCACTCGAGGTGACTTTTGGTATTTCAAGGTAGCTCATTCCAGGCCCCTGCAAAATGCTGGGAAGCAATTCCTAAAATACCACAATGAAATGGTCAATCCTTCAGTGGCTTAAGATGTTATCCTCTTAGACGTCATCAGCCACTCAGGGCTTGGCAGGAAGGATTTAACCAGGTCCTTGCAAGAACAAGCTTCCAAGGAAGGGGCAGGAAATGGATTATTAGGGGCTTGGGAAAAAGAGGCCCACTCTCAGATTCAGAAATGGCTTTGCTGCTAATTAGCAGCATGGAGTCCAGGTTCAGAAAAGCAGGGCAACCTTTTTTTTATAGAAAATCTGGCAAGAGGTGGGGAAAGGAGATTTTTCCTGCAAAAGGTATATTCATTATTCTACTTCTAATGATAGGTTATATTCAGAATACAATTACAGAAAGCAGATGTCAAAATCTGGGGAAAGCACAGGGATACACAGAAAATGCACATCCTTCCTCATTAAAACCCCCCCAGAGAAACGTTTATTAAGCCCTCGCAAATAACCTGTGGTATGTTAAAACTTGACCTTCATTTAACTTTCACAAAACCCCTGAGGACGGGACTATTAATAACATCATTTTATTGATGGGGAAATTGAGGTTTAGGGAGTTTATATAACCCGTCCAAGGTCACAAAGCTCAGAGAAGCAGATGATGACCCCACTCTGAGTGCAAAGCTCACGGGCAGAACCTCCATATTATCACAGCTTTTTAAGAAGTTTAGAAATCCTGGCAATCCCCAAAGTGCCTTCCAAAGCAGCCTGTACTGTGGAAGACAGTGAGGGTGGAAATGCGGGGGGCGGGGGGAAACCCTCCCCTACTTCACAGTTTCTTCGGGCTAGCTCTTGGTATGTTTCTATATATAGTCTGACTGCATTAAAAAAACAGCAGAAAACCATAGCTCTCAGGGGACCTGTAGGGAAGCAGAGAGGAAGGACCTTTATCTGCCATGCTCAGTAGTCTTCTGGTTTCATCGGCCCTAAAATCTCTGGAAGCAGCCACCCCCACAGACAACTTCCATCCCTGCAGCCAGAATTGATGTTGGGTGGTGACGATTTTAGGACTAAGCACATTCTCTTGGGATTTTAAACAGGAGAGGACAGTTAGCTGGGGCTGGACCCATCAGGGCCAGAGGCTTTGATGGCCCATCTGTAGGGAAAGACAGGATAACATGGCAGATGTGGCCTCTGGGCTTCCAATGGTGGCTCAGTTCTTGCCGCCGTGACACCTAACTAATCCCTAGGGGTCAGCATCACTGAGTGTGTCCAATGCTGGGAACTTACAATGAACTCCCCTTTCCTGAAGGCAGCTTGGGGGATCTTTTGGTCTTGTTTTGTTTTGTTTTGCATTTTGCCCAGAGTGCTCATACCAATGGGGCTTTCTTACCCACATATGTTGCCCTGCACATTTCAAAGCCTCCTAGCCACACTTCATTATTTTTATTTATGGTTCTGTGTTAGAGCTAACCCTTTCATTTAACACCGAGGCTACACTAGATAAGTTATCACACAAGAATTGCTCCAGTCTTCAGCATCGATGGGCCCCCAACTGGGCTTCTGATGACCCGCTGACCTCCTAACTGTAGAAAAATTTTAGTAGTAAGCGGTCCAAGCACGTGTGGGAATTTAAAATATACAAAATCAGATCGGTTAATTGTTTAATAAAGGGTATTGGAACAACGTTATCCATTTGGAAGCATTCCATCACTTAGATCACACAGAAAAATAAATACCAATTGGATTACAGAATCAGTTGTAAAAAAAAAAAAAACAAACAGAATCAAGGGTGAAAAAATGAACACAATGTATAATCAAAGTGAGAAAGGCCTTCCCCAGCACAATTCCAAATTCAGAAATCATCCTGTAGGAAGGTTTCATGATGCAAACTTCTTAAATGCTAAAGGAGAAAAGACATGACACAATAAATGACACATGACAGACTCGAAGCAGTCACCGTTTCCGTAATAAAGGACTGATTCTGCTTTGCAAAGGTTGCCACAGCATTTTAATTTTTTGTTTAAAGATTTTATTTATTTTTTTGACAGAGAGAGAGAGACCACATGTAGGCAGAGAGGCAGGCAGAGAGAGATGGGGGGGAAGGAGGCTCCCTGCTGAGCAGAGAGCCCGATGTGGGGCTCGATCCCAAGACCCTGAGATCATGACCTGAGCCAAAGGCAGAGGCTTAAACCACTGAGCCACCCAGGCGCCCTGCCACAGCATTTTTAAAGCACGGGGTGGAATGTGAAAGACCTTTCTCCCCATCTACCCGTAGCCTGGACCTCTGCCTCGAAGGAACCTCTGAAATCTGCCCTTTCTGTCCTCTATGTATTTTTATTTAAGTTGCTTCCAGTGTTTTCTATTATAAATGATGTACCCATCAACAGCTTGTCCCTTCACCTCTGTGCACGTATGTCATAGTACTGTCAAATGGAGGAAAGGTTACAAAACTATCTATATGTGATATCACCCTAACTTTATTTATTTATTTATTTATTTGAGACAGAGAAGACAGTACACACGAGGAGCGAGGGGCAGAGGGAGAGGGACAAGCAGACTCCACACTGAGCACAGAGCCCCGACACCGGGCTCGATCCCAGGACCCCAAGATCACGACCTGAGCCAACGTCAGATGCTTAACCGACTGAGCCACCCAGGCGCCCCCTTCCCCAACTCGGTTTTAAAGACAACGACACACACAGGTACAGAGAAAATCGATTAGAACAAACACACCCAAATTATCACAAGGGGATACAACTTGGTAACTGGACTGAGTGTTGTGTTTCCTTTAGACTCCTAGGGTTTATAACTTTTGTAAAATGAATGCTACGGTTGCAGTATGAGTTAATAAACTCTGAATGGCGGCATAAAGGTCTCACTCTTGGTTTTTAACAATGATCTGGATCACACGGACACCTTTCCCCCTCTCTCAATGGGGAATGATGTGGCTGTGGTCTTCAGGCAGCCAGTGGTCAAAACTGAGGGTCCCTGAAGCACCGGAAGGGAGGTCCAAGAGTTAGTTTGCCATGCCTGAAGAAGGCACCATAACCATTCTTCTATTTTTTTTTTAATTTTTATTTATTTGAGAAAGAGAGAGAGAAAGCCCAAGATGGGGGAGGGTCAGAGGGAGGAGGAGACATGCCACCAAGCAAGGAGCCCAATTCGGGACCCGATCCTGGGACTCCAGGATCATGACCTGAGCCGAAGGCAGATACTTAACTGAGTCACTGAGGCGTCCCCACCATAAACATTCTTGAAACCGGTCCCCTAGGAACTGGCCCCACTGACCCTCCCTCCAAAGGACAATGAGATTATCAGGAAGGAGCCCTCCTGGGTAAGACTGCAGAGGCCCTAAAGCTACTATGTTGGTTTGCCATGTGGACATAATTACCGTCACGTGGACAAAATTATGTCATGTGGGCACAATTAAAGGGACAACCGACTGTTCACTTCTATGGGTTGGTTTAGCCATTGAATCGGAGCTCCCTTCCAATACTGCTCCACCTCCAAACTCCTAACTTCTCCACCCTCAGTCCTGCCCCTCTAGAAATGTCTAGCTTCCTTGGTCCCTCCCAGGCTTTGCAGACGACGGAGCATGCTCTCAAGCCTGGGACAGTGGCAATGACCACGTGCACGGATGGCCAGTCATCATTTAACCTGTGGTCAATGAAGCAAGGTGGCGGTCAGGGCACGGTAAAACACCCTGCCTCACATCGGAATGACAGATTCAGGCGATGTGGCCTGTCAGTGATGGTGTTTGCAAAGGTCGTTTTGCTAGAGTGTAATGTGGCCAGAGAATGAGGCTTCTGCAAGCAGGTGGGGCTTCCTTTGGATGAGGTCAAGAGGACTGGGGAGTCTGGAGATGCGAGGCTTACTGAACCTCCCTATGTGCACCATCCTGGGGTGGGTTCTCCAAATCCCTGCCTCCCCAGCTTCTAGGTTGTTAACTGCCCGCGAGCCGCCCACCCCCCCCACCGCCATTTGTTCCCTACATTCCCATTCAGGGATGCCACACAAATTGGGGAAAGAGAATGCTGCAGGTCAGACCTCTGCAAACACACTCTGACTTTACCCCTGATCCTTGCCCATGAGGAGCTCACGGTGCTCAGTCTCCTCCTTTGCTGACACGGCAGAAGCTGTTTAAAACCTCCGCCTCCTTCTTCTCTGCCCCTCTCCATCTGGACTGAGGCCATCTGGGAAAGGCTCCTGCCTGCCTGCCCACCAGCACCGTGGCCCAGTGCATCTGCTTCCAAATCTAGCCCCGTGATGCGCCAGGCCACGGGCAGCCGGAGGGGCAGCCAAGGGCAGCGTGGCCTGTGGAGACCAGGCCTGTGGAGACCAGGGCACAATGAGTACAGACCAGAGGGCATCGGCGGGGCAAGGATTAGTCAGGGCTGGGGGATGGCAGGAGAGGGGTCAACACGCACAAGGAAGTGGGCTCCAAGGTGGACGAGACCCAAGGCAGAGACAGAGGACAAAGCCTGGATCCGGAGAGAGGAGGGAGGAGAGCAGGTGGCGCAGTGTTGATTTCAGGAACCAGGAAATCCGTAGGGAGCCAGGGTGCCAAACACAGGAGACAGGTCTGCAGTCCCCGCAGCAGAGGACACGGGGGAAACGTTTTACTTGCTCGCCACGGAGGGTTCCACCTACACCAGATTTGGGTAATTCACACCTGACCAACGCAGGGACTGAAGGTCAAACATAAAAATATTCCCGATGTGACCCTGTTCTCCTGCTCTGCTGCCTTCAGCGCCTGGGTCCCCCCAGCCCTTCCTCACGTTTGTGCTTCTGTCCTCCTTCTGCCAAGCTGTTCTGATGGATGGCTTGCCTCTACGTTCTCAATGCTCATTCTGCTTCCTCTCCTCCAGCCTCTGTTTTATCCTTTCCCACCCCTTTGTAGATCTGGGCAATCCATTGTTCATTTTAGACCTTTCAGTGTTTAATCTGCAGCCACAAAGGTTCTTTTTCCTTTAAAAAGAAGGGGAAAAAAAGAAAAAACCTACCCGAGCAGGCAATCCCATACCCATTTCTCTCTTAAAAACAAAACAAAAACAGCAGGATGAAATCAAACAGAATGGAAAATATACTACCCAGAAATGAACAGAAATATATTACTTGTGAATGAGTATATAAACCCATATAGCACTTATAAATATTTATATTTATATAAACATAAAAGCAAAAGAGAAACCAGAAGCAAGAAGGGGATTCACCAAAGTTAATACAGGTTCTTTGGAAAAAAAATGTAAGATCGACAAATCCCTGAAAAACCTATCACAAACTGAGCAAAGAAACAAATGACAAATCTGAGGAGTGAAAAAAGGAGTTTCTTAAAAAAAAATTCTAGAACCATATAAATCAGAGTGACAAAAGAAAATCTTAAAAAGTGAAGACCCAGCAGTGAAGTAAATTTAATCAGAATTTAAAATCCATCCCCGACACTATCACGGCTCCATAATATAGAGCAAAACAACGCACAAGCTTCAGAGGGTCTCGAAGGATAGCTGAACACCTGGTCAAGGAGTGGGTAATTTCGATCTTACCTACTCAAACCACTCCAAAGAAGAGGGGAACGGGGTTGGGGCCCAACTCATTTCTACGCCCTCAAAACCAGAATCACAGGAGATGGAGAGGACAAGGTCATTTCTAGAACCACTGCCACTGTGCTAAAAGATTACAGCCCCCAGCCTCCCTCCGACTTCAATGTGGCCACGGTCCTTACCTTGAGCCAAGGAGATGTAGACAGATACATGTGCAACTTGATTCCTGGAGAATTTTCTCCAACAGGCATCATCTATGTAGGAAGTCATTCCCTTCTTCTATTTAGAATGTAACGATGACAATTTTGGTGGGGGAAAGGGGAGGAGAGGTCTGTGATGGAATTTTAGGTCCCTGATCCCAGGTACAACCGTCCCACCAGCTGGACTTCTCTGAACATTAACAACAAGCTTCTGCCTTTGTCAAGGCTTCCATTTCGTTTAAAGCTCTGCCATCTAGGATTTTTCCATTATAAGCAACTGAAGCTAATTCCAAGGGCTGGAGCTTGGGCCAACTGAGCAGGAGAGACCTAGAGGAAGGTAAGAGCAAAGCTACCAGCCTCACCCATGTACAAAGGAGAGGCCTGCTAGCAGGACCTGAGGAATCCAGGCCTGGCTACCCCCCAGTGCTAGTAAAGACCTGAGGAATCCAGGCCTGGCTACCCCCAGTGCTGACAAAGCTGCTCAGAGTCACAGAAGGCGGATGCTTGAGCACAGAAGCAAGACAGCGGAGAGGAACCCTATAGGTCATCTCATCCGACCCTCTCATTTGACTGATGGTGTAGAGCAGAAATGACCCCCCAAGTTGATATACCGATGTAATTCTGATTCCAGTTCCAATGCGTGTGTGTGGTTTTCCCCAAGCACAAAGCAATTCTCCCCAGCATCAGCTGGGGGTCTTACACCTCAACTCGATTCTGACACTCCCTGGAGAGAGCATCAGATTCCACAGATTAAGGGCTCGGTCTTCTAAGACTGTAGCCCCGCCCCCCAACTTCAGAGGCCCAGGGCAAGTCCAGGTTGTGACTTGCGGTTCTGATCCACCTGCTGTAGATCTAAGGTTCCATGGCCTCCTCCCCGGTTTCCATGAATTTGCTGGAGGGGCTCAAGGAACTCAGAAACATTTTCCTTACTAGAATACTGGTTTAAAGCCTGGAACTCAGAATAGCCCCACAGAAGAGATGCATAAGGCAAGGTCTGGGGGAAAAAAAACTCAGAGCTTCCTCAGTCTGAGTGTACCACCTTCTCAGTGCCTCCAAAAGTTCTGTGAACCCAATCCTTTTGGGTTTTTATGGAAGCCTCAATGCATAAGCATCATGCATTGATTAAATCATTATGCATTATGCACTGATTAAATCACTGGCCATTGGTGACTGATCCAACCTCCAGCCCCTCCCCTTCAGAGGTCAAGGGGCAGAGATTGAAAGTTCCAACGCTCCAATCCCATCATTGGTTCCCCTGGCAAGCAGCCTCCATCACTTGGGGCTTTCTGAAAGTCCCCTCATTAACATAAAGTCAGGTGTGGTTGAAAGGGGTTTGTTAGGAGTATCAAGACACCTTTATTGCTCTTGTCATTTGGCAAATTCCAAGGGTTTTCAGAGCTCTATGCCAAAAATGGGGACAAAAACCAAATATAGATTATTACAAGTCAAACACTCCAGTTGTTCAAGGACAAGGTGGGGAACACTTCTGAATTTCACCTGGGTTGCAGACTGTCAGTTACATGCATGATTCTCAGAGGTTACAAGACGCTTCTATCTTTAGCCAAATATTCACTCATTTACCAAACACTTGCTGAGCACCTGCTACGTACCAGAAACTGACCCAGGCCCCAGGGGGACGGGAGAGCCGGCTCTTTGGAGCCCTGCCAGTTTGTGGTGACCCAGTTAGATGGGGATCAGTGCTGATGTCTCCAGGGAGACACCAGGCGGAGGTAAGGCTGGGTACGCTGGTGAGACTAGGGGACAGGTGAAGAAGGGTGAGACTGTACGGAGCCCTTGGGCTCCCTCTCTCTCTACATCTTCCTATGGTGACATGAAAGCCACCAGAGCCCCTCATGTTCTCTTGACCCCTGTCCATGATGTATGGGCTCAGAGAAAGGCTATCATTACACACAAGAAGGCAAAGGATCCCTTTGGGGTCAATGAAATGGAGTAAGTAAAGGCAACTGTAATTTCTAAAAAAATTTTGCTCTGCTCCGACAGTCTCTTGTTTCAAAGTTGGATCCCATTAATACGTAACACACGCAGTAAAAAGCAATTGGCTGCACACATATTTGTCACTATGACAGCTTGACTCTTATCAAACCAGCTCTGGGTTGGGTTTTAGGCAATTTACTTCAACCACCTTAGACTTCTTGTCCTCATCTGTAAAATGGAGCAGCTTGGAACAGGCTCTTCTAGGTTTTCTAGACTCTAAAATTTGATCCTTTTAGATTATATTTGATTTATCCCTTGACGAGTCTTTCTATGTCAGTGACATTCAACTTTGGCAATGCTTACCAACTTCTATCCTAGCAGGCAAAAGTGAATCTGGTGCCTTGAACCGAAGCATAAGGAAAATCTGAATGCTCTTTTAAGGGCAATTTTTTTTTTTTTCAGTCTTGGATGAAATGAACATTTCAATGACAGACTAACTGAATCATCACAGACTCATCCACTCAAACCAGCACTTCGGGGACAGCCCTGTCATGCATGGTCACACGCCATCAAATACAGCCCGAAAAAAAGGCAAGCAAAGTTCTAAGTGAAAAAATGCTGCCGCTCTTTTATAATAAACCTTTTAGAGTCTAGGTTAGGGCAATTCTTACTGATTAGCAAAATCAGGATTCCTTGGGGTCAGACATATCCAAGGTGAAAACACTAGAGCCTAACCACAACCATAAAAAGAACAAAAACCAGAAGGCAAGACTAGGTTACTGGACTAACGTCAGAAGAGATCAGGGTCCAGGTAGCAACCACGAGTCAAACCAGAAACAGAACATGGGATTCAGGCTAAGAAGCCAAGACAAGGACACAAACAGGTATAGGGATGTTGAGCACTGTAAGCATCATGCATAGACCCACAGACTGGTACAGCGTCAGCCTGGAAAGGCAGGTGATGGAACAGGATGGAGAGAAAAGTGGGCACAGGGGCAGATTCGACACTGGGTTATATAGCCCTGTTCACCCAAATACTTTCAAACAGACTCTGAGGGGCACATGGGTGGCTCAGTCGTTTAAGCGTCTGCCTTCAGCTCAGGTCGTGATCGGCATCCTGGGATCGAGCCCCACTTCGAGCTCCCTGCCCAGGAGGGAGTCTGCTTCTCCCTCTCCCTCTGCCCCTCCCCCCACTCATGTGTGCTCTCTCTGCTCTCTCACTCAAATAAAGAAATAAAATCTTAAAAAAAAAAAGACTCTAAAAAGTGCATTATACAGAATATGACAAAGCCCACACAGACACAAACCTCAGGAAAAGATCTCTGACACGTGGACCCTTGAAAGGATTCATTCTCTGTCTTACATAAAAAATGCATTTTTAAAAAATATTTTATTTATTTATTTACAGAGATCACAAGTAGGCAGAGAGAGAGGGCGGGAAGCAGGCTCCCCGCTGAGCAGAGAGCCCGATATGGGGCTCGATCCCAGGACCCTGAGATCACAACCTGAGCCGAAGGCAGAGGCTTTAACCCACTGAGCCACCCAGGAGCCCCAGAAGATGCATTTTTAATTATCTCTGCACCTAGATTCTGAAGACTGCTTTATGGGCTAGAATCTGTATGCTAAAATCGAATCGACATTTAAATTGAAAAACAGATGTGTTTTCTGTTCCTTCTAAGAATATATGATACTTCCCAAAAGAAATGGGTCTCTACCCTCAAGAACCTTGGACTCTGCTAGAGATGGGGAAGCAAACCAGGGATTTCAGAAGCAGACAAGTGCCCTGGCATAGATTTAATGAACATTTACAGAGAACTTGGTAACCAATTTCCAGAAGTATCTTCTGACAGGGGAAGAAAAAATGCTGGCTTTGGCATCAATTACAGGAAAAATGTATTAGCTGGAATGCTTGAAGGATACTCATGTTTCATACCCAATCAACAAATTTAATAAAAAGTGAGAAATGAGTGGGTTGATGCTGACAACGTGATCGAGGCAGCACACAGCGTTTCCAAGCAGAAATAACAAATCATTTCAAAAGCTGGAAATCTACACCAAATATGGCAGGAAAGGAAGTCCAGGAGAAATGGCAATTTGAAGAGTGGTACTTCTACCTTTTCATTCGCAGTTATTAATAATATCATATTCAACAGAAAGACATCTCGGCTACACTTCACAAAAGAACATGCGATGAGTTTTCACATTCTCCACTCTATTCTTATACTCCACACATCCCGTTTCATCCTGTGCTTGTAAGGAGCAGAGAGCAAGAAACAGACGGATTATTGTCCTTATTCAAGATCACATTCTGGGTAATCCCTGTGTGGTTGTTTGATCACCTTAATGTCTTTCATAGCTATAGGATACAGATACTCCCGCTGCAGTGGGATATGTGTTCTGCAAACCCGTCAGTAGGCGACACGGCACACTGAAAGGAAAAATATGGTTCTAGGAAAAATGGGGTTTGGGCTAGCCTGTACTATGTTGCAACCAGAGCATTAACATAAGCAGCAGAAAAAAGGACACCAGCAGGGTTGCAAAGCATTACTAAATCCCAAATTATTCTTTCTGAAAAATTCAGCTCAATTGGGTCTTTACCTTAAAACAAAATGAAACCAAATAAAAAAACAAAAAACAAGGTGGGGGGTGCCTGGGTAGCTCACTCAGTTAAGTGTCCAACTCTTGATTTTGGCTCAGGTCATGATCTCAGGGTCATGAAATCAAGCCTTGAGTTGGGCTCTGTGCTCAGCTGGGAGTCTCCTTGAGATTCTCTCCCTCTCCCTCTGCTCCTCCCCCCCCACACATGCTCATGCATGTGCTCTCTCTCAAATAAATAAAATCCAAAAAAGAATAACAAGAAAAAACAAGGTGAGTTAGCTTGAAGGAAGGGGTGGGGAGGACGGAGTTCACTAAGTTATGGAGAAAGGAGCAAAATGCACAAAGATCAAGGAGGACGCCTTCTCCCCTACAGTACTCCCACCCAAGCCCTTCCACCAAGATAAATCACTTGCCCCAGCCCAGCCACAGGAAATGAATGGGCATCGTGACTACTAGCTCATTCCTTTTCACCTAGGTGTGCCCACTTGTTCAGCTCGTTACTTAGTATAAGAGAATGTTAACATACTGGGAAATTGGTCTTTTTTTTTTTTTTAAAGATTTTATTTATTTATTTGACAGACAGAGATCACAAGTAGTCAGAGAGGCAGGCAGAGAGAGAGGAGGATGCAGGGTAACTGCTGAGCAGAGAGCCTGATGTGGGGCTCGATCTCAGGACCCTGGGATCATGACCCGAGCCGAAGGCAGAGGCTTTAACCCACTGAGCCACCCAGGCGCCCCGGAAATTGATCTTTGAAACAATGTCACTTCCACTTTGGAAAGACATCATTCCTCCACTTACCTACCAATCACTTGTGATTTCTTAGCATTTTTTTAGTGTGTCCAAACAGACCCGGTAGCAAATCAGTTTGTACTGTTATCCCTAATTATTATTATTTTACATAAAGATACAGAGATATATACATCAAGAACTTTAGGTATCAAATTAGGTCAATCAAACTGTGCTGCAGTATGCCAAGCTAAAGACAGATTTTAAAAGATGTAATTCAGAAAGGGCTGAGGCACCGTCAACCGTGTACCATTTCAACGACTCTGCCACACACTGTTGCCCGATGGGTTAACTGAAACCTAAAAAAGGCCGTGAGAAACTCAGCTCCACCCCAGCACCATAAAGGTTTTCTCCTGAATGAGTGATCATTTAAAACTACTTTGTAGCACTAGTTAACATTATGATTGACATGCAGTCAAAATGAGTTTCAATTGCCTTGTTAAAGGAACGAAGGAAACAAGTAATAAAAGTGTTTCCCAGATGAAATCACTTCAAGGACTCTACGATCCAGTCTTTTCATTAATTCCAATCCTGTCTCTTTGACTCATATATTCAGCTCCAAAAGTGGCATCATGAGAGATTCCATGGCATTTGAAGATGTCTCAGGTTGTCAAGGTGACCAGAAACACTGCAAAAATAATTTCCATTACTACTTCTTTGAAAGATGTTTTTCTAGTCTCAGATCATTTTGTTTCAAAAGTGTTCTTCCATAGAGGATGGGATAAATTCAATTACATATGTGTATAATGAAATACTACACAACCATAAAGAAGCACAAATCCATATGAGTTAGTATGCATAAGTATGGATAAAGCACAAACGTGCAAAGCAGGTACCTATTTTGTTTTCAAAAGGGAGGAGGGTGTACACACACTTCTCTCTCTCTCTCTCTCTCTCACACACACACACACACACACACACACAGAATCATGCAAACTGAGTATCCTAAGTACTGTGAAGGGTAGTTGCCTCAAGGGCCTGGGTGTTAGAGAGTTGGGGAAAGGCTACATTTTTAATTTGCACTATTACAAAAAAGTCACCATGTTTATGTATTTGTTTCCCAGTTTAAAAATGGTTAATTAAAAAACATAGGTTTTTAATTTCGAGCTAAGTGGATCTAAGTGCATTCTCCAGTGTCCTTAAATTGATCTATTTGCCAGCGAAACATTTTCCTTAGAAAACACTCTGCTTCTTAGATCATATCCCTAAAAACAAGGTGAAAAAATGAGTTTAGAAAGTGGGGCGCCTGGGTGGCTCAGTCAGTTAGAGTCTGCCTTCAGCCCAGGTCATGATCCCAGGGCGCCTGGGATCGTCCCCATGTCGGGCTCCCTGCTCAGCGGGCAACCTGCTTCTCCCCCTCCCTCTGCCTGCCACTCCTCATGCTTGTGCTCTTTCTCTCTGAAAAATAAAAAAATAAAAATCTTAAAAAGGTCATGGAAATTTGAGGAAAGTGGCATACTCAGAGCAAAATGCTCTAAGCCCTTTCCCACTGCCTTCCCCTCTGCCTCTCTCCCACCTGGCTGTTCCTGATTTACCTCCTTTTATGATACAGGTAATCTAGTGTGTAAAATGTTTCTCTGAGTTCTGTGGACTGCTCTAGCACATTAATAGAGCCTGAGGAGGAGGGTCATGGGAATTCACAATCTATAGCTGGTCAGAAGCACAGGGGACAACCTGGACTTGTGACTGGCATCTGAAGTACGGGCGGGGGAGGGGGACTGGAGGCAGTCTTGTAGGACTGAGCCCTTCACCGTGGGATCTGATGTTCTCTCCAGGTAATCATGTCAGAATGGAGTTGAGGGGCGCCTGGGTGGCTCAGTGGGTTAAAGCCTCTGCCTTCGGCTCAGGTCATGATCCCGGCATCCTGGGATCGAGCCCCGCATCGGGCTCTCTGCTCAGCAGGGAGCCTGCTTCCTCCTCTCTCTCTCTGTCTACCTCTCTGCCTACTTGTGATCTCTGTCAAATAAATAAAAAATCTTAAAAAAAAAAAGAATGGAGTTGAATTGTAGGACATCCAGCTGGTGTCATACAAGTTGTGAGTGTGACGGTATCAGGAGAGTAAAGGAGAAACACACCGGAGAAACCAGGGGAGCTCAACCAAGGTAGCAGGGAGCAAAAGGCAAGGGAAGGCAGAAAGAAGTGACAGAGTTAGGAAGAGGTCAGGAAACTCTAAGGCCAGCCAAGTCCCAACATACTGTCCTATACCCAGCACCCATGACTGGGCAGAAGAGACACTGAGATGTTCTCTGCCACACACACAGCATTCCTTCAAACAAGGCTCCCATGATGGGCAATTGCTGAAAACTCGGGCTGAGCTCCGAGAGGAAAGCTGTCTGAATGGGATACATTCAACCCCCACATAGAACTACTGCTTGGGTAAAGTCTCAGAGTTGGTAGAACATTCTGCCCTTCTGCATCTAGGGGAGGTGCAGTGATCAGACATGCCTGGGTGGCCTGTGGGACGGTGCATGCTCCTTGGGGTGCTAAATCAACATATCACATCACCCTGTGCTGTCACACTAAGGGTTTGGTATATATTAATTCCCACCCACTGTTACATTCGGGACACTTATTTTTCTAAACTTGTTCTAAGGCCTTGCTGTGTTTCTATTCTCGGGGACGGACATTTAGGGTTTGGTAGGCATCCCATGCGACTCACATCAGCTAAGCCGGTGGTTCTCCAAGTGTGGTGCCAGCCCTGTGCATCAGCAGCACCTGAACACTTGTTAGGAAGGCGACTTTTGGGGCCACCCACCCCCGACCTACTGATCAGAAACATAAGACACAGAGGTTGGAGAACCAATGAACACAGAACCAGTCCATGTTCTCAACCTT
Organism: Mellivora capensis; assembly: GCA_004024625.1. Lineage (NCBI taxonomy): Eukaryota > Metazoa > Chordata > Mammalia > Carnivora > Mustelidae > Mellivora > Mellivora capensis. Next base: position 56,939 of record PISX010011096.1, read on the forward strand.
GGCAGCATATTCAAATCACCTGGGGAAATTGTAAGAACTCCATGAGCCAGGCTGCACCTCCAAGCTCTTGTGATCTGGGTATACTGCTTAATCTCTCTGAGCTGCAGCTTTGGATTTTTAGAGTGGAGACCACTGAGGCAGATTTACTTTTTTTTAAAGGCATGAAGCTTATGTGATTGGGGGGGAGGGGTGTGCTTCTTAAAAAACTTTATGGGGTGGGATCTGGGCATTGGTGCCAGCAACTCCCTATAAGCCTCTCATGTTTCACCAAAGCAGAGCTTCAGGGCTGCACCATACCACCCTCCGTATTCTCACTCCAGAGACCACACAGAATTACGTCTATGCCCCTGGAGTAGTTATGTGGTTTTAAACTTCCTTGCTTGCACTGTTCCCTTTACCTGGGATGCTCTTTCTCCAACACGCTCATGTAGGTGTATTTGGAAATCTGGCAAAAGAGCAAATGTTTAATCCTTATGTTTTTTAAGAAGCTCCCCCCACCCCAACTCACATAAGCTTCATGTCTTTAAAACAAGTGAATCTGCCTCAATGATCTCCATTTTAAAAATGCAACGCTGTGGCTCAGAGAGGTAAAGCAGCATGCCCAGGATCACATGAGCTAGGTAGTAGACATAAAAAGAGCCCAAATGTGTCCTTGCAAAGACCACAAGTTGAAGAAGAATCTAAAAGCCACTGGCAATCCCATTGCCTAGTCCTGGACCCTCACTCTCCACATCAATTTCCTCTGTAATATGCTCACACCAAGCCACGCTTTCCTATATACACAAGCAAGACAACAGTGGCTCAGGATCTGCCGCTGTGCAAAGTGGAAACGACACCCTTTCCTCAAGTAAGCTATTTTAAGGTTACTCTGTATTACACAGTGTGAAGAATTCTGCCTGGAAGGGGCTTCCAGAACTCTGGTGGGCAGCAGCCGTGGATGAACAAACAGATGTGACCATGCCTCTCGGCCTGCTCACAGGGACCTCCGCTGCGGGAGAGACCACAGGACACCCACCATACACTCACATATGCTCACACATGTGCGCAGACGCGCACCCACATCCACACCCACACACACTGATGGGATGTTGCCAGGGTCAGAATCCATGAGAATAAGAAGTGATTAGGGGTTCAGTCAAGCCAGGGTACTCCCTCCTCATAAAGGTCAGGGTATAAGGGGGGCAGCAGTGGGTTTATGAGGATGAGGCTTCTCCTGCAGCTCCACTAAGAAACCCAGGATTTACTATCTGTGCCTGTTGGGGTTAATTTATGTCTCTGATGTGAACCATATTCCCTGAAGGGTAGCACCTGAGGTACATGAAACCCAGATCCCCTTTGCAGGGGGCCCTGAACAGAATCCCTAATCTACCTCCCCCAAGACCCACATGAGCCAACCCAGAACCACTTCTTGGTCACCTTCCTTGGCTCTCCCAGGCCACCCACTGTTTGCTCCTATCTCAAAGAAGAAGAAGAGGTAGTCTGGGACACAAGTGGATACTCCAAGAAACTGGGAATCAAAGAAAGCAACAAAAGGATTGTTGAGGTGAGTCACCGACTAGTGATGAACAGAAAAGCCTTCTCTGACCTTGGCTCCCTAGGTCAGCATCAAGAGGCCATTCAAAAGGCCTGTCGGTCATTGGTTGTGTAACAAATTTGCCACTCCTTTTACATAGCAGATGAGGGTAAAAACCAGGACATGGCAGGGCCCATAAGACAAGGCTGAGAACACAATCCTGGGGCCTTTGGGTCACAGTAAACTGCTTACAGAGCCTCCTCTCAGGCACATTTCTAGACTGAAACAGTGAGGGGCACCGACATGGGGTTGCACAAAAAGACAGGTCATTAAAACAGATCAGATCAGACTGGGATATAGAATAAAATGTTTATTATTAAAGTTTCTGATGGCACACACACACACACACACACATTAAAAAAAATAATCTGGACACTGAAAATCTAAATCACAAAAGCGTGATTAAGAGACCACATTTTGGGGCGCTTGGGTGGCTCAGTGGGTTAAAGCCTCTGCCTTCGGCTCAGGTCATGATCCCAGCATCCAGGGAGCCTGCTTCCTCCTCTCTCTCTGCCTGCCTCTCTGTCTACTTGTGATCTCTGTCTGTCAAATAAATAAATAAAATCTTAAAAAAAAAAAAGAGACCACATTTTAATGACTATACCCACAGCCAATGAAAAGAAGGCAAAATTTATGCTGGCCTTTCAGTAAAAAACAATGAACGTGTTTTGCTAAAGCACAACGAAGAGCTGGAGTAGGGCAGATCTCAAATTTCTGCAATTGTTTGGGAAATTTTTTAAAAAATAAATTTTTGCTAGAAAATAAACATTTGAGTGTAAATGGTGGTTATGTCTTGTCCTTTTTAGGTGAGTTTTGATCTGGGTCACAAGATAAATCAAACGAGCGTATTATTTACCTATACATGTGAGGGCTTGACCTGTTTTCTTTCTGGGTTAACACCTTAACTGTATTTGGAAATACACAATGAGCTGTGTGAAGATGAGGTCTAATCCGGAAACCCAAGAAGAGCCAGGAAGAAAGCAAAAATGTAAAAAATGTAAAAAATGAAGAAAGCAAAAACGTAAAAAAAATGTAAAGTACTGAATTCTTCATTCTTTAACAACAACTGGGATTTTAAGCCTAGGGTCCCTGGTGATATACCTCTACTAAATCTTTGCAGGTTTCTGCTCACCTGCTTTGAAAGACTCAGAAGCAGAATATAATCCAGCCAAGAATCTATAAATAATTCCCAGCAAGGTCAGGCATGGAAAAAAAAAAAAAAAAGGCACGTGGGACCAAGTCTCATCAGTTAAAGTCAAAGAATGGACTACACCACTGCACCTCGTTCTGTTGAGCAAACCAGATTTTGCTGCTACTAAGAAAGCTCACAGGATGTGGTACAGAAGGACCCAGAAGAAGGTGATGAAGAGAAAACCAGGGCAGCTCCTAGAAGCACTGTTTGTGAGAGCCAGGAGGCGCTCAAGGAGCACGTGCTGCACAGACGCATGCCAGCAGTCCTCAGTTTTGAGACAGGAAGATCACCATCTTCATAAAGGTAAGTCCCTGGGAAGAAGTAAGATGCTCTGGGCCAGACTGTGACAAATGGCCAATCTTTAACTAATGAGCCAGCTGGTCAACCACTGCATAGAAAACCAAGCAATGGATCTGTTTGCTGCTGTCACTCTACTTGTAGAATTTTCTAAACTACAATCAAAGAGGGCTTGGTGCAGATGACATAAGGTAAGGAGCCTGGTACATGTAAAAAGTAGTTTTAAAGTTTGGAGCTGGAACAGAACAGGAAGAGTTGGGGGGCTAAGTTCCCAAGTCCTCCTGCACCCAAACCTCTAATTCAGAAGGAATTTTCCTCACGAGGCTACCTCACTTCCAATTCCTACACCCCAACCCCCATATGGAGGACTCATTCACTTTTTTTTTGTTGTTGTTCTGATTTCATCTTTATTTTCCCCTTCCTTCCCCTATGATCCTGTTTGATTTCTTAAATTCTACATAGGAATGAGATCAGATGATAATTGTCTTTCTCTGACTGACTTATTTCACTAAGCGTAATAGCCTCTAGTTCCAACCACATCATTGCAAATGGCAAGATTTCATTCTTTCTGATGGCTGAGGAATGTTCCATCGTGTATATACACCACATCTTCTTTATCCGTTCATCTGCTGATGGACTTCTGGGCTCTTTCCATAGTTTGGCTACTGTGGACATCGCTGCTATAAAACTGGGGTGTACACAGCCCTTCAGATCACTACAATTGGATCTTTGGGGTAAATCCCTAGTTCTGCAATTGCTGGGTGGTAGAGTTCTATTTTCAACTTTTTGAAGACCCTCCATACCGTTTTCCAGAGTGGCTGCACCAGCTTGCATTCCCACCAACAGTGTAAGAGGGATCCCCTTCCTCTGTATTCTTGCCAATATGTGTTGTTTCCACCTGGCTAATTCACTTTAACATAGGGAGAGCTAGGGCACCACCGGTTTCTGGTGCAGGAAGCACATCATAGTCAAAGATGAGTCTATGCAAAAGAAATCCGACCACTTGGAAAACACAGGAAATAGCCAAAGAAAAAATGAGCATCTGCAAGAGTCACATCTTCGCTTAACTTTTGGAGGTATTTTCTTCCAGACTTTTGATACCTAACACATAGGGATTTTTAAGATGACTATAAACCTATCCACACAAACATGAATGTGTTTCCCACTTTTTCTCTGACTTAATATTGTCCAGGGAAACATACCTCACCACTTCTTGAGAGCATTCTAGGCATTATTCTTAAATAAGACATGCAAAAAGATGGTTTTCTTATTTTTCTAGTAAAAGGTTAATTTTTTTATAAAGTGTTATTCAAATATTTATGATGAGCAGGAAATGAACAAAGAGAGATGGAAGGGGAGGAACAGTGACAAAGAAATGCCAAAATGGGCGGCTGTAAGGTGACAGAGAAGTGGGAAAGTCTGTGAGTTGGAAGAGGATTCTGGAAAAGTCAAAGGATGAGCTCTGAATGGGGCATAAAAATCGCCTTCAGTTATGAGACTATAAACCTGATTATTTACTCAAACCATCCTCCAACAGGACAGGGCCCTCAGAGCACCATAACATAAACCATGTCCCACACACAACCTTCTGTATAAAATAAGGTATTTTTCCAGTTACCACCCATTCTAATGAGGCCATCATCCCATGCATCCCCTCGTAGCATCAAAAGTCACTGTCCACTCTTGCCAAAGCCATCGACATGCATCAGCTCTACCATCTGCCCACATTTATAGGCCTAGTGGCCAGAGTGTTTTTTAAAAAATGAGATCGGCCTCCCTAATGTATGCTTATTCTTCTCAGGGTAGATCCTAATGACAACTGCTTCCTTTTCTAAATTTCTACGAGTCCACTCATTCGTCTGAGAGTCTTGCTTGGGATTTGAGTCAGGCATGCCAAGTAACTCAACATTAAAAAATCTATCCTCTTAATATTTTTTAGAAAAAAAATAAGACTAGCATGACTTTGTTCAAATCTGCTTCTTCCAGTATTTCTGTCCTTAAATACAAGTTCTTAAAAGTTACCAGTCATTCCCGCTTCTTGGTATTTATCCAAAAGGATTTGAAACCAGGACTGCAAAGGGATTTTTGCCCACTGTGTTCACAGCGGCATCGTGCACGCAGCAAAGAGGTGGGAACAACCCAACTGTCCATCAGGGGATGAACAGATAAACAAAATGTGGTATATACAGAAAATGAACAATGATTCAGCCTTACAAAAAAAAAGGGAAATTCTGTCACATGTTCCAACATGGATGGACTTTGAGGGCATTATGCTAAGCAAAATGCTAGGCCCAACACAGTAAGACAAATGCTGTTAATCAGATCCACGCAGACAGAAAGTAAATGGCAGTTACCAAGGGTGGGAGGGAGAGGGAAATGAAAAGCTGTTTAATGGGAAGAGTTCCAGTTCTGCAGGATGAAAATATTCTGCAGATCTCTTGCAGAATCATTTCAGTATACTCAATACTCCTGAAGCACAGACTTAAAAATGGTTAAGATGGGGCCCCTGGCTGGCTCCGTTGGTAGGGCATGCAACTCTTGATCTCAGGGTCGTGAGTTCAAGCCCCACATCAAGTGTGGAGAGAAGAAAAGGAGGAAGAGGAAGAAGAAGTTAAGATGGTGAATTACAGGTTTTATAATTTAAAACGTTTTAAAATTATTTCAAGAAAAATATACCAGCCATCGTGGGGCAACTGGACGAGGCCAGGTGACAATGGCAAAAACGAGGTAAGCTTCTCTTACAAAATCTGAGGCTTCCACTCCAAATCACTGAAGCTTATTTTACATCTTTAAGTCAGAAGATCACTCTTTTCAGGAGATAGTAGCAAAGAGGAATAGAGAAGTCTAGTTTTCTCCTTTTTTATTCACCAACGTAGAGCATCAATCCCAAGGAGTGGTCTTATCTTCTCTACTTTTCCTCACGAAGCTCAGAAATGGATATTTCTTATTCTTCATCTTGTTTGAACACAACCAGAAAGATCCTACACACACACACACACACACACCCCTTCCTTGATCTTAAGGGCTTGAGTAAATCTGATCAAAGGGGCTTTAGGTTTGAAACTAAAACTCATACTGACTAACACCATTTGGTCATTGACATTCTAGTTGAAAATGTTTTCCCCTGGCCTGATAGGTCCTTCCTAAATTAAACCTGTCAAAGGAATAGACCCTGAAGCCACAAGGGCTTCTTTGGAATGTTCCGTTTCCTCGGGGTCACACTGGATCTCTGTCTTACACGAGATGATCTGGGAGAAGGAAGAATACATTTTGTTTTTCAGATCACTGATTACAATCTGTCCATACTACTTTACTTTGGTAAAAGTAAATAACTTGGAAATTAAAAAAAAACAGCTTGGAAATAAAGGAAGAATAACAGGAGGCAAGCAGGGAGCCAGGCTCTGGAGCCGCTGTGCCACTGCAAGGTGTTATCCAGAATCTGAGAAAGAAGATGCCACCCCCTTCCTCACAAGAGGCGCTGATGAATGAATGGAAGTAAGACGGCATAAATTCAGGGTCATGGCTAGAATATAGTAAACACTCAATAAATAATTCCTAAAAAAAAATAACAGGAATCAGCCTCCAGGAGGGTTCACTGAAATGGTGCAGGTGAACAAGAAACCAAAGACAGGGGAATGTAACACATTTAAAGAAACATGTGTCCCCAGACAAAATCAGCTTTATCCTCATCTCTCCACTCAGATATATGGGATAACGCCCCTTTAAACCACCTCACCAAACCACGTTCTGAAAGCGGGCAATTGCTAAGTGATGCTGAGGGAGCCAGGCTAATCACTATGTGTAAATGAAGCAAAAACACCAGGGGAGAGCTGTCTGGAATAGCTCCCTCTCACAACATAACAAAACAAAACAAAACAAAACAAAAATTAACGTATCTCCTAGATTTGTGTTTGTTTAAGCCAAAGGAAAAGAATTTACAGGGCACCCTAATCTGACTCCCACATTTTACAGAAGGGAAGTCTAAAACCTCCAGAGGTTCAATGACTCGCCCAAGGTGTTCCAAGGCAAGAAGTCATGAGCCTGGACCTACAAGCCAATCTGATCACATCTTCCGCATGCCTCCCAGTAACAGCATAAAGGAAGACAACACAGACCCGGGAGAAAACCCCTGGTGATGACAGGCAGCATGAGGCACTGGATTGCAAGCTATCTGAAAAGTGAAGATCTGACAATCTAAGATCAGTCCTCCCCCGCTCCCCCACCCCACCCCCAATGTATCTAAAAGGGACACAGCTGAGAGGCTGAGCCCAGAATGTCAGAGAGCCAAGGATGAACACAGAAGTGCCCCTCTTGTCACTAGCACCAGAAATCATGTATGATGATCTTCTTGGCAAAACATCTAAGGACAAGGAATCAGGTCCTCCACCTAAGAGAGCTCAAGTAATCAGAGCAAAAAGACTCACAGCTCTTTTAGGCAAAGAAGGAAAGCACTGGGTTAAATATTTAAGAAGACTTCACTCCCCTTCCAATTCCAAGCCCCCAGGGCTTCTATAGGGAGTAGCTCTCTCCTGCCACACAGTGGTAGGAAGCCTAAATTGCAGGGCAAGTTCTTAATTGAAAGCTGGTGTATTTGATTTTTCATGTATTCTAATAGATATGGAGTGTCAACTATGTTACTCTTTCAAATTTTTTAAAAGATTTTTATTTATTTGAGAGAGAGAGAGAGAGAGAGAGAAAGAGCACAAGCATGGGGGGGGAGTACGGAGTGAGAGGGAGAAGCAGACTCCTGGCTGAATGGGGAGTCCAGACCCTGGACTTGATCCCAGGACCCCCAGGTTCATGATCTGTGCCAAAGGCAGATGCTTAACTGACAGGGCCACCCAGGAGCCTTTATATTACTCTTTTAGGCATAAGATATGCCACTGAACAAAACACCAAAATTTCTGTCTCTGAGGACCCTACCTTATAGTAGGGGGCAGAAAAAAAATAAGTTCATATGTACAGTGAGTAGGTGGTAAGTGCCATGGGGAAAAATAAAGGAGGCTACATAGGGAGGATTGTGAATGCTGAGACAGAAACTGTAGTTTTAAATAGGGTAGTCAAGGTGGGCTACACTAAGAAAGTAACATGTGAACAAAGATTTACTAAAGGTAACAAAAATGCTTATGGCTATGATGCAGAGAATATCCCAAGGAGAGGGGGAAAAAATACAGTGCAAAAGCCTTAAGGTGAGACTATGTTTGGTGTGATTATAACAATGAAAAGGCCAGTGTGACCAAAGGTGAGTGTGATATCATCAAATGGTCACCATCAACCATGAGAGCTTCTAATAAACTCCCAGCACTGTGTTTGAGGTTTAAAGTTCAAGTTTGTAGGGGAGGGCCATGCAGGGCTCCTAGACACTTAAATACATGGGGATAAATAATTATGCAAGGAACTAATGCTAAGGGTCAAAGAGTGAAACAGACAACAGATGCTGTAGGAAGGGTGATGCTCAAGAATGATTTGGGAGGTACGCTGGTCCTTGGAGGATGAGGGTGAGATAGAAAGAGGAAAATGGAGTCACTAGGTCAAGGAGAGCAAGAGGAAACATGTGAGACAGAAACAGGAACAATGCACCACTTCTATTTAGATAGAAGAACACAGTAAAGGTTAGGTTAGACAGGTAATTTGGACCTGTGAAAATGAACAGGGATATCTCATTGAAAATGGAGTCAGAAAGCCCAGAAGGGAAAGCTCTCAGCACTACGACCTGCTACTGTTTGCAGACTCCAGCAGGAGGAAGCCTTTCCCACACAGGAAGAAGCTCCCCTTACCACCCTGGACGAGGAAGGAAGAGTTTCTCCTTGCCCAGCAACAACCCAGCCAATAAGAAGCACTGCAACCCAGCCAATGAGAATGACCAGGACCCAGCCAATGAGAACCACTGCAACCCAGACAATGAGAAGTCCCCAGAGCCCCCAGCTCTCCCTCTATTCCAGTGGACTTTTATTTCAACACTCAATAGATAGACTTATTTATTGATAAATAAATAAAGATAAATAGTTTATCTTTAAAAAAGTAAATAAATAGATAAATAGTTTCTCCTCACCTTCTTTCCTCTCTAAAAGAAGGTTTCTGTCCTTCGTTGTCTGCACTCTCCACATGTCCCCAGTTGTAATCCTCTGCTATCCCCAAATAAACTAATTTTTCTGGCAAACTAACTGGCCATTTACTTTTAAGGCTGACACACTCCAAGGCTGACACAATTGTTTTAGGGGAATCAGTTCCCCCTTGAAGGAACAAAAATACCTACCTTATACATACTGTTCCAGAAAACAGATATGAAAGTTACCATGCTTATTTAACAAGACTACTTTCCAAACTTGATTTCTAAGCCACAAAAGGATTATAAGAAAATAGAGCTATAGGCCAGTTTCCTCATGAATGTGATATACAAACCCAAAATACTAAACAAATCCAACTGCATATTTTGAAAATATATCATAATTAAATAGTCTTTATCCCAATAATGCCAAGATAATTCAACTTAAAAATCATCTATCAATTTCATGGACTATAGGTATATATAATAAAGGAGAAAAATGTTATGACTATCTCAGTGGATAAAGACCATGTAATTCGGTATCTATTTGAGATTTTTGTTTTTCAAAGAAAATATTTCATTGCAAACTAGGAAAAGAAGGAACTTCTTAGATTTGATAGATTATCTACACATGAACCAAAAAACTGGGACAAATATAGTTAACAGGAAAGCTCTGTAGTACTCATTAGCAGTGCTATTTAACAGGGTCTAAAACTTCTAAAAGATCTAGAGAAAGAAAAGAATTATAAGGTTTAAAATAAGAAAAAACTGTATCATGATTTGCAAATAATATAATCTTTTAAAAAATTTTTAATTTATCTATGTGTCTGTTTTGATGCCAGTACAATGCTGTCTTGGTGATCACAGCTTTGTAGTAAAGCTTGAAATCAGGTAATGAGATGCCACCAGTTTTATTTTTGTTTTTCAACATTTCCTTAGCGATTCGGGGTCTCTTCTGATTCCATACAAATTTTAGGATTATTTGCTCCAGCTCTTTGAAAAATACCAGTGGAATTT